>JAADYS010000955.1:0-26895 GCA_012931995.1 Fusarium albosuccineum | reverse complement strand
TCAGCCTTCGGCTGAATAATTGGTCCGGAGCGTTTAGACAAATGTCCGCGGAGGAACCGGAGCTTCGGTTCCGGCTTGCCACCACCCCTATTTGACCTCATGAAGTCAACTGTGAGCTGCCAAGAGGCAGCAGAAACAGGAGGCCTGAGAAACTGTTTTCGACATTATGGGCTATAGCATTGACTCCGCAGAGTGGCCGACTGGAATCCATGTTCCTCCGGCGGTCAAGCAGTTGATCGAGAGGTTCTATCTACTGCTTGATAGTACAGAACCAAACGTTGGCGATACTTTGGCTGATGAAATCTTCTCTGACGATGGGGTGGCCTATTTTGGTGCCAACCCATTTCGTGGTTCAGATGGTTAGTCAATGGTTTCGCCTATCCACCTGGTATTCTTTCTCAATTGATGAGGGGCAGAGATCCGACGATCCCGAGACGGGGCCTGGAAGGTCATCACGTCTCGAAAACACGAAGTTCTAAAGGTCTATGCTGGTAACTCGGACAGTTCAGACTTGCTGTTTGTTGCACAAGTAGCTATGGGACTTCGCAATGGAGTCAAGGTTTCGGGCGAGTTTGCAGGACGGCTCGTGATTGCCGATGGCCACTCAGCAAACCCCAAGTTAAAGCTTTACCAGGTTTGGGGAGTATGTGAACATTTTCCCACTATGTCTCACTTTCTTACATGTCTTAGGACACCTCGGCTCTTCGAGAAGCTCTCAGTCAAGATAGCGCCTGATCAACCAGTCATCTCCCTTCACGTCAATGGAAATAAAATGAGCACTGTAGTTCAGATAATGGGTATTCAGTCGCTTCAAGTAAAAAATAGCGCAATAAAACTTTTACTCTGCTATATGTGTTGAAAACTCTCATGCGGTTGACTTGGACCATCAACTCGATTTTGCCTGCGTGGTATCCACAGTCTTCAATCCTGTAAATAATGCCCCGTAAAGGAATAATTACCGAATAGTACCTTGAGCTCACATAGGGAAGAATAGAGAGTGGTCGTTTATTTAGCCCGGAGCCCGGAGTAGTTTCTGCCCGGACCTTCGCGGCTGTTCCGAAATGAGATTTTTAAGATGCTTAACGTGGAGCTGTTCTACGTTACATTTGACTCCGCCCAGAAGACTCGAAAGAAACTATCGAAGGTTATCTAATATCTTCAGCTCTAAATCTTCTTTTCCATAGCAGATAGTTGAAGGTTCGCCAATATGGTTTCTTCAAAGGAAGGTTCCGATAAGGTTTTGTCACCTATCGGCCTCGCGCATGTCGTCCTCCGAACCTCCAACTACAAGCCAATGGTCGAGTTCTACAAGGCATTTCTGGGTGCTCAGGTATCATTCGAGAACGAAGTACTCGCCTTTCTGACATATGACGAGGAGCATCACCGCATCGCCATAGGCAACATACCAGGACTTTCGGACAAACTTCCCACTTCAGCAGGGCTCGAACACATCGCATTTCAATTTGCATCCCTAGGAGATCTTATCCAGGCCTACGAGCAACGCAAGACCAGAGGCATTCTGCCCATCTGGTCAGTCAATCATGGGCCTACAACCAGTATCTATTATCAGGACCCCGACGGAAATCAGTTGGAAACCCAAGTTGATAATTTCGATACCATCGAAGGGGCCAACGCCATGATGGCATCTCCGGAATATGCTGAGAATCCCATCGGTGTTGACTTTGACCCGGTTGAGCTGAAGAGGCGGTTGGAGAATGGCGAGGATGAGCGTTTGATCAAAAAGAGGGCAAACATCGGACCGCGGGGAATAGACTCGATTCCTAAGCCTCCTCCTAGGGATATAAGAGACAGCTACGACGTGGTTCACTGAGAAAGCGTTCAGATACGCTACGCGATGCTTCATGTTTCTTTTTAGTAATAGGCAGAGAATTTGAACAAGTTGAAGGAGCTGTAGTCTATTTCACTGGATCTTTAAAATATTGAAAAAATCTATCTCATCTCACCTAGCATGTATATGATGACATAGTGACTACATGCGTACCGTCTTGTCAATTGTGGTAGACTATACCACCGGGCACAGAACAATAGTTTGAAGTTCCGAGAAGTCCTCACATGCAGTCAACATTTGCTCCGCGGGCCGACCGACATCCAGTCCGGCCGGTTAATCTAAGCACTGGATTACTTAGTCTTAGAAGGACCCGAGAAAATGATCGAGAAATTTACTGCAGAGGTAGACTACCGCAGAGAATCACCCGATCATTAACTAGACGATGACCACAATGAACTGGAAGAAAGAGGTGAGAGGTCTCCTGTCTCTGATTTTCTTTGGCTAAGAATCTTAATAGACCGATTTTACCACTGTGGAGGCACTGCACAAGGATCTGAGTACGCCAATAAGCAAGGTAAGGCCTGCGAATCAGCCATTTTCCAGTCATCCTTTCTAACAAATCTTGAGTACCATGATCCCGCCCTCAAAGCTACAGAAGAAGAGATTTTGGATTTCTATAAGAAGTTTGGCAACTTCCTCAACCACTTGAGCCACACCGATGTTCCTGCAGGCAAGGCCTTTTTCGATCTCAACGACTACCACATCTTTGACCTGATGGGAAACGTCAATCGTCCCAACCTGGAGGCGCACTATGACCACATCACTCCTTATCTGGGCAAGACGAACCAGCAGTTCCGAGAGGTCGAGATTGTGGCAGTAACCACAGAGTTTGGCTACATCACCGCCATCCAGCGGGTCGATGGCACAGCCGCTGACGGGTCGCCCTACGACTTCTCATTCCGCTCAACATCGATGCTTCGGAAATTCACTGACGGATGGAAATTTGTTCATGAACACTATTCCTTCCCTGTAGATATGGCCACCAAGATTGCAGATTTCACAGGCAAGCAAGGAGCTACTGAAAGCGTTGAATTCAAGAAGAAATGATCAACGGAAGTGGGTTAAGTGTTTGAAGCAAGTTTGATTCAGGATAGCATTAACAAACTCACTTTCCTCTTATACCGTGATATAGTATTTGAGAGAAAAGATGTTTAGGTTAAACATGAATACCTAGGCTAAATAAGCATGAAAAACTTGTTGCAATTATATCGTCTTGAGTTGGCCAGAATGTTATTAATTGAAGAATTAGCTGAGCCAAGGAGGCATGACAACAGCGATGTTTTACGCAACGTGGCTTTAACCTTATTGATCTGTCACCACGTTCAATACTTGCCAACACCGTTGAACTTGACGTCTTTGGTAATCTTTCCATTTCCATTAAGTTTGATCGTCCCGTGGCTGAATTGCCGAGAAATTGTCCACACGCCCATGAAAAGCAGGAAGGCGGTGATGGCACAGGCTGGGTATGAAACGTGATATCCCTTGTCAACGCTCATAGCCATCCACAAAGGAGCACCAAAAGCCGCATGGGTCATTCCGTACGAGGTTGCTACAGTTGATATGACAGCCACGTTGCTCCAGCCACTCAGATGAGGAGTGAGAAGCGTCAAAATCGTCGCCGCCACCATGGGGGACGTCGCATTGAGCGCCGGGAACCAAAGGGGAAAGCCTCCAATGGTCAGAGGTTGGTAGCCGTAGTAGGTATAAATACCAAAGTACAGCGGAGGGTACTCGAGAACAAGGTTGACAATAAATGCCTTGACCCAAAGGATGTAGACATCTCTGGGGGTAGTCTTGGGGTCTCGGAAGACGTTCCAGAACCAGTAGCCCATACCCCCAACAAACCATCCATATGTTGCTGGCACAAACAGCGGAATTGGTCTGCCGAAAGTCTCAAACGCAACCCAGTTCCCCTCACGTGGGAAGTAACAGCCGCCGAGGAAGTCTACCACCGGCTCGAAAGCCGATGCCAGACAACCCCCAATGCCGAAGAACAAAGTTTTTGGGTCATTGCGAGTGGCGAGATCTCGAAGTCCCATATAGAAAAAGATAACAAAGGGAATCTGAGTTGCGATAGTAAAGTAGAGCTGTTCCGTGTAGGGAATAGCCATGTCCGCTGGAGGACGGCTGGTAGTGTTTGGATAGAACATGGTGGTCGGTTTTCTTCTGCCTGGAAGAGACGATTTCTGAACACGAGTAGCGTGATGGCTTTCAAACAAAAGAAAAATTACGAGAGCCTAAACACTATTCTGGACTCTTTATGCCGTATCGACTTCTTCGATTGGATTCTGGATCAACCTACAAGGTAGCAGCGGGAGCAAAGTAGAGGCCGTCCGGAGATTTCTAACCCCGGAGATCCGGCGCGTCCGACCCCCGCTTCATCAATTCCGGCGGAGCGTAGCTTCATGGTTTGACCGCGGATGGTCTAGCTCGAGTCCGGCTTTCAATTAGGTGGTAATGACATGTGTAAGCCCCAAGTTTGAGTTGGAGCTCCTTACTCCATCGTGGCTACTGGTTGGACCGAGAATACTGCAGCCATCTGAAGCGTCATGGGCGCGTAGGATACATCGCGAATCTTTGTGACTCTTCAAGTCCAACAGAGCCTTTCCAGTTCTTCACATCTCGTGTTAACAAAGGAGCATTTTTATCACCATGGCGAAGCTACTCAGTAACGTTTTTGGCATCATCCGCTCAGCTGTTTCGACAAAATACTTTTTGCCAGCTTTTGTTGTGAGCTTTCATTGACCAATGCGACGAACCAGTTTATTGACTGCCCCAAGATTGCAGGTTTTCTTTATGCCTATTTGGCGAGAGATAAACGCCGGGCTCATCTACCACCTGGCCCAAAGGGGTATCCTCTCATTGGAAACCTAGCTTCACTGGCCAAGCCTGACGAGATCCCAAATATCACCAGAGCCTGGGCTAAGAAGTATGGGCCAGTCGTGTACACTAGAATGGGTGGCTCTGACTGGGTCTGGGTCAATACGGCTGTCGCAGCCAAAGAGCTATTTGACAAGAGAGGGTCAAAGTACTCATCCAGACAACCTATGCCCATGGCGTTTGACGCTACTTCGAACCAGAACAGAGAAATCTTCATGCCATACGGGGAGAAATGGAGAACGCTTCGAAAACTCAGCCATGCTGCTTTGAATCTGACAACCTCGGCAACTTACAAACCGATTCAGGATTTTGAGTCTAAGCAAGTGCTGTACGAGTTTCTTCATGCGGAAAATGACATGGCATTTTACGATATCAATCGCCGGTACTCGGCGAGTGTCGTAATGACAGTGACATATGGCCATCGAGTTGCGAACTGGGATGATCCCTACATCAAGAAGATCTATGAAGTCCTCGAGCATTTCACTCTCATGTCTGAGCCAGGCGCCTGGCTAGTCGATGCGTTCCCGTCTCTAGCCAAGCTACCTTCTTTCATGGTGCAGAACTGGTGGAAAACAGGACGCGAGTGGTTTGCGTACGACCGCGAAGTCTATCTCAAGTTTTATAGGGATCTTGTGCAACAAGTAAAGGATGGCACCGCACCAGATTGCTTCATTAGAGACTTTTACGAAAATGGCCTCGAAAAGTCTGGAATTACGGAAGAGCAGGCTGCGTACGCTGCTGGTGGTCTGGTCGAAGCTGGCAGCGAGTCTACGTCTACGGTCATTAATGCCTGGTTGATGGTCTGCCAGTTGAATCCCGACATAGTGAGGGCTGCGCAAGAGGAGCTGGACCGTGTGGTTGGTTCAGAGCGGCTGCCGGGCTTCGAAGATGAGGATAACTTGCCTTATATCAGAGCCATGGTGAAAGAAACTCTACGATTCTGGCCCATCACTAAGCCTGGAATGAACCATGCGAGCACTGAAGATGACTGGTATAACGGCTACTTTATCCCGAAGGGCAGCGTGGTGATGCTGAACTGGTGGTAAGTAGCCCCAGCCGAGAAAGATCGGCCATTGCTAACAATGGACAGGGCCATTCACAACGACGAGAACAGATGGAAGGATCCTGACACGTTCGACCCAACTCGCTATCTCGCTGATCCATACACCACAGCTGAGTCTGTGAATCTCTCTGATGGTAACCTACGAGATCACTTTGCCTACGGGGCTGGACGCCGTATCTGCAGTGGTATGCATCTGGCTCAAAACTCGCTCTACATCAACATGGCTCGGACTCTTTGGGCTTTCAACGTCAAGCGAGCCAAGGATCAAAACGGGAACGAGATAGATCCGGTCTTGCAGCCGGAGCCCGGGTTTCTCAACGTTCCAGCTCGTTTCCGCGTCCGCTTGGAGCCCCGCAGCCCGAAGCACGCCGAGATTGTCGAGAAGGTTTGGTCAGAGGCCAAGAAGGAGGGTGTGACTGTAAATCGGAAGAGACATCTCCGCTAGGAAGATTGAGTAGGCAGATAGTAGTGTGTTTCTCGTGATGCAAGCTTTCAGTCCGTATTTCATTGGTCATTTTAGTTTATTGCTCTTAGATCAAGTTGTACTGTTTCTTGCCCTTAGATATGTCAATGATAGCGCAAGTACTTTGTATATCGTGGTCCTTTTTTGCTAGATTGGAACCAGATTTTAGTTCAGAATGAATGTTGATCTCCTAGTTGTTGCTATCGGCCAATGATGGTTCCCAAAATCTGTCTCGCCTGGGCTTTATCCTTGATCGAGTCACCTCTCCAAGCTACATGTCCATCTGGTCTTACCACAACCAACGGTCTTTCCCAAATATTTTCCGCGTTCTTCTCGTTGACCAACTGAATGTAGGTTAGAGGTACGCCGACTTCCTGAGCGACTTGAACAATTAAACTGCCTCCGATGTCCGGCCGTCTGTCATTAGTGAAATCAACCAAAGAGAAATCTCGGCCTAAATGATCGAGGATGGATGACTGGTCGCTCAGTAAGACATGAGGAGCACGGCTTCCGGGCCAGGTCGTGGGCAAATATGTGTGAGGATCCCAAGGAGGTTCAGTCTCCGAGTCGTCAACCATGCAGATAGGAGACTTGTACCGATACCCCATCTCGATGCCCAAGTCTGTATTCTCCCCATCATGCTTACTGTAGTGTCCATGGATCTCACCACGAACCTCGGCACCCTGCTGCGAGTCACTGTCAACCTTTTCTGGGTCCTTTGTCAAAATATCGACTGCCGTCATATGAACTCCCATATGAACTCCAGATCGTTGCATATTCTGGGCTGCAGTTGGCTTTCGCTCCTGCTCGTAAGATTCTAGAAGACCTTTGCCACCATAGCCGTTGACCACGGCGGCAAGCTTCCAGGCAATATCAAACGCATCACCCAAGCCAGTGTTCATCCCGTAGCCTCCAGTGGGGATGTTTTGGTGAGCAGAGTCACCTGCTAGGAACAGGCGCAGGTTCGGTCCAGCAAAGCTATTGGCGACTGCGATGCTTGGGCGAAACGTTGATCGTACCAGAATCTCATCAATCTTAATTTTGAATGGCTCATACATGCCCCCAAGAACGGTGTAGATGGCATCGTGAGACTCAATGGTGGCTGCATCGGTACCTGGAGGGAGTGGGAAATGGACAGTAAATATCTCCTGTAGTTTTGTTAATTGCGAATTCCCTTATTGGTTCATTTTCATGTATCACCTTTTCATCCTGAGAGATCACTGCGCCACCAAATGCTTGGCTCTTGAGCATGAAAAGATGCCAAAAGCGCCCTTGCCTGTGAAGCCTTTCAAGGTCGCGCGACCGGAAGTGAATGAGAAGAAAAGAGAATGGACTATACGTAAGTTAGCATTGAGTGTTGTGTTGGTGAACAAATACTGACGTTGGTCCTCCATCAAGGGTAATACCCAGGGATGTCCTGCATCTGCTTGACGCTCCATCACAGGCTACCGCATACCTGGCTCGATAAATCTCTGATCCTCCCCCTTCTCCCTTGGTGACAATAGCCTCGACGCCATCGACTGTCTCTTTGATCGACTCTAGCTTGCAGTGGTATTGAAGGTCGGTGAGAGGGTTTTCCTGGCAAAGATCTCTCATCCAGTTCTCAAAGATGTTTTGAGAAACTCGAAGGTAGGGCTGCAACGGCTGTGTTCCGTCATTGGTTGACTTGATCTTTTCTCTATACTCATCGACTGAAGGCAAGTCCCACCGAGTGACGGTTGTTTTCTGGCTGAGGCCCGTTGACATTAAGACAGTATAAGGGATGCTGCTAGGGACCCCTGTACCAAGTCAGAATTGAGTTTCCTACAAGAATTCCTATCTCACCTCTGCTGCGTAGATCGTCTGCTAGGCCAATCTTGTGAAGTAACTCCATGGATCTCGCATTTGTCAAGTCCATCTTTGGCCATCTGGGACAAGTTAACTTTGTCTTCCCTGAGCTCCATGTAGCATTCATTTACTTACTTTGTTGGCTCTGTGTTTCTCTCCAGAATCATCGACTTGACTTTGAAATGGGCCAATACTGAGGCAGTCATGAGGCCCACAGGACCGCCGCCGATAATGAGAATGGTGTCATCTTCGACGACTCGAACAGGGAGTCCGCTCTCTTTCTCACTCATTCTATCAGTATTCGCTGGGGTGTAGTAAACCGGAATGTTGCAGTAGGTATCGTAAAGGTTCTCCGTCTTAATGGCAGACCATCAGATAATCGCAGTCGCTCATTTGCCGTATGAGGTATTAGACTGTTCAATATTAGTGCGAAGCAAGGGAAGGCATGGCAAGGTTGCTAGTGTTGCTAAGATCCGATAGGTCGGAGAAGTTTGCTCCGGCCACCGGTGATGGGTGGCCGACCGGGGGGATTCCGCTTGGCAAAACTTGGGTGCGCAGGCTTCGGGCTGGTCTTGAAAACACTACGCAAAGTTCCATTACTGCGGTTAGGGACCATGTGCCATGCTATCATCTACAGGAGTCGCCCTCTCTCAGCTTCGGTTTGCTCAATGATAGGCTTGAGTGCCTTGGCAATCATCTCTGGCGGGACATCTGTTCCCTCAGCCATCTTCCCATCAACCATGCCCGGAGGTTCAATAAGCCATTCTGGGATAGTCCTCTTTCCCAGTTTAGATACCTCGACGATTGTCCCACCAGGGTAATCGGCCGACTCGACTGTATCCCCGATCGTTGCCGCTACCTCGTCTGGCGTGATAGCAACGTCTTTGTGGATTCCGAATCGCTCTGCTGCTCCAGGGGTTCCCGTAGTCCAAAGCGGCGTCATCACAATTCTAGTTAAACATTGTCAATACGTGTTTGGACCAATGTGGTTCAAGTTAGATCTGCTTACCCGGGGCAAATAGCAACCACTTTGGCGCCTTGTAGCTGTTGAGCATCGCCCATGCTCCGTACAAAGCCGACGACGGCGTGCCGCGTCGCACTGTATATGGGAGCGGTATACTGTTTACTGTAGCCTGCAATAGAAGAGACTAGAGCAATCACACCCTGCTTTTTTTTGCCAAGTAGCGCTCGGATGGCAAGTCTTGTGAACTTGATCTAATGATAGTGATCAGCCAGATTCCCTCCCATTAGGGAATATTCTCTTTGTGACTGACCGGATGGTTGACATTAATATCAACCGCTTTGTAGCCATCACTCTCAATTGGCTCAGGGTCTTCCCAAAAGTTGGAGTACGGCTTTATGCATAGGTAGTATCAGTAAAACAAGACATAGATACTAAAGAGGCCAGAGAGAAAGGTCTTACCGGCTCAAATACGCCGGCAGATGCAACATAAACATCCGGGACATCACCAAACCTGCGGATCGACTCTTGGATTAGATTTTCTAGATCATGCCACTTGGTCACATCGCAATGCACAAAGACAATGTTGGCGTCTTGTTTGATGGCTTGTTCGGCGGCTGGAGTCAGGGCGATGTCGGCAATGATGACCGCTTTGGCTCCCTTCTCCCGAGCCAGGAGGACGTAGGAAAGTCCTATTCCTGTAGTATAAATTAGTGACCGCCCAAAACACCGTATCAAGCAGCAAGAATCACCTGATCCACCTCCAGTAACCACCGAGATCTTGTCCTTGACGGGAAATGACCAAGACATGCTGTAATAGTTGTGATGGCAGTTTTGAATCGCATACAACTGAATTGAACAGAGCCTGGTCTACTAATGTTCTTCTACCTTGGATTGAGCCTCCAAGATTTCAGCGCGACGGAGCCCTTCGCATCGCGGAGCGGGGTCGGAAACTGTCTCCTTGTGCACCGTCCGCGGCCCGGAATATTCGACGTCTCCGGCCATAGAGACCCCGGTCAGTATGGGCCTTCTTGGCGCGATAGCATTACATGCCGTAAAAGACAGGACAGAACGCAAACGTTGTCAAATATTCAGAGAAATTGTATATCGAGCATAATCTTAGATCTGAAATTCTTTATCGTAGTATTATCGAGGCTCATCGCACCCGTCTCCATGGACACCAACTTACTCTTTTTCGTCACGGCCGCTGCCACAGTCTTCTTGCTATGGAAAATCCTCACCTACGGCAACCGTCCCAAGAATTTCCCGCCTGGTATGTACTTTGGTCTTCAATGCATTGACTGGAACTGACGGCTTACAACAGGGCCACCAACGGTACCATTTCTTGGCAACTTGCTACGGATGCCAACTACAAATTTCCACCTCGAATTCCAGAAGCTGGCGAAGCAATGTCAGTTTCACATCAATATATAAAGGAGAATCCTAACCTCGGAAGCAGATGGACCCATCATGAGCATGAAACTTGGAGGCCAAAACTTCTTTCTTCTCAACGATCCCAAGGTGGTTCGTGATTTGATCGAGAAGCGAAGCAGCAATTATTCTTGCCGCCCTGATATGTACGTTCGACATTTCGGGGACAACTTGAATATTGCACTACGCGAGTAAGAACTTTCTCGAAGGTACAAATTACAGGACTAATAATATTGGTAGCAACGATGAGATCTGGCGACGGCAGCGAAAAATGTACCATGTTCGTCTGAACGTTCAGTCTGCAGATAGATATCTTCCATACCAAGTAAGTCCATATCACGGTCCTATGTCTAGTAGTAGAAGTTAATGACAAGCGGTACAGCATTTTGACAGCCTACAACTTCTCGACGATCTATTGAGCAGCCCAAAGGATTGGGACGGTCACATCTTTAGATACACCGCGAGTATTTCTACGGCACTGCTTTATGGCTGGCGGACACCAAAGACGGGAACTGGATACGTTAAAGACTTGCTCCGCGTAAGTTCCCGCACGGGTTAACTATGGTAGCATTTTCAACTCACGCGATCAGTGGATGGAAGTCACCTCAGAAGCGATCAACTTTCACGTTGTCGACATTTTCCCGTTCCTACGCGGCATCTACCATGCAATTCCCTGGTGGGTGCTTCCAGGAAAGCGGAAACTCCGTGATCTCCAAAATCTTGAGAACAGGGTCTTTTTTGACCTTTTGGATCGAGCCAAGGACAAGATTACCACTGGAGAGGCAAACCCCTGTACATTTTACCTCGACTGATGACCTTAGCTCTTCTGTCTGACAGCTCAACAGGTTTCATCAATGACATGCTTCTCGACAAGGACAGTGACAGGCTCAATGACCGCCAGATTGCCAATAATGCGGCCCACGGTTTTGGAGCAGCAATGTTGGTTACCTAATTGCCTCCCGATATCTGTTGAATTGACAGTTGTACCAGGGACACTTCGGCCAACACGTTGATGGGCTTTATCAAGGTAAGTTTATGGATAACTATCCATGAAAGGTTATTCACCGGGTGTAGGCGATGATTCTTTTTCCCGAGATCCAGGCCAAGGCTCAAGAAGAAATCGATAGAGTGATAGGCTCTAGTCGTTTGCCAACATGGGAGGATCGCTCGGATCTGCCCTACGTTCGTGGAGTGGTCGAAGAAACTCTCCGATGTCAGTCTTTCTATTCTCAAAGCCATCCAGTGCGATTGAAGCTGATAATTGCAGGGGCCCCAAGTACACTGAGTGCGGCGGTTCCACACTCGGCAAAGCAGGACGATTTCTATAACGGCATGTTTATTCCTAAGGGAGCAGTACTCATGATGAATGTAAGTTTATGCAAATGTGAGCCAGATTGCATGGCATCTAACGTTGGTGCTAGGTCTGGACTCTGAATCATGAACGTTTCGAGAACTCAAGAGTGTTCGACCCTCTGCGGCAAAGGCCAGAGACAACCTTGAAAGAGAACAACGCCATCAGTCAAGACTCACCAAGTCGTCTTCACTTCACTTTCGGTGCGGGACGGCGAGTTTGCCCTGGATTTCACGTGGCTGAGAGGAACTTGTTCATCGCAATCTCTCGCATCCTTTGGGGTTTCTCCATCACTCGGGAAATGGATGCTAGCGGCAACCCTGTACCCATCGATCGGGACGCTGTAACTCACGGTCTAATTGTGAGACCTGCGAAGTTTGGGTAGGTTATCTGCCAGCCCCTAAGTGCTAGTAAACATTGCTAACATAGAGTAGATGTACTTTCAAGCCGAGGGACACCGTACGGGAGAATGTCATCAGAGAATCTTGGTCCACCGCGAAGAAAGACCTTGACTCTGAAGGAAATTTCAAGCCCGAGTTTGTCAAAAGACTATTTCCTGATAGTAAATAAGCGAAGAATCTGATATGGGAACTACGATCAATGCAACAAGGAGAAGTGCTCTGGTGGACTTGATAGTTGGAAGTGTTAGACAGTTGAACGAGTAAACCGCGCCAGATCCGTTAAGGCTATGCTTTCTGTATTAGGCATCATATATACGAAGGGGGAAAATATTTAGTAGGTCAACCTGAATACATCCATATTGTCAACGTCTTTGTAATAGTATCTGTCACTACCTGGGGTGTTTTGGTGTATTCCACAGCTGATGTGCTGTCTTTCTTGGGCCATGAACGTTAACTACAGAGACGGAGTATATACAGGCCTTCATTTGAGCCTAAACTTCGTAATCTTTTTGCTTGACGAGGTGCAGTAGTGACGCCAAGCTTGTCTCAGATAGGTTCGAACCGAGTATTCCCACGTGACACATGCTAAGGTTCATGCCGGGACCTGGAACCCGGGAGTCCGGCCACTCGGAGATCCGGACCGAAACTCATCAGGATCACCCGGGACTCCGAGCAAGGATAAGCGTTCCTGGTCTAAGATTCGGCCGCAAATCCGGCCCCATGGTTCAATTTGTCAAGCTTGTTTGGTAAGCCACAGGCGACCTATCCCTCAAAGCTATTTGGCATTGCATTTCAGTGAGTTTACTAACCACATACAATTGTCGAATGAACAGAGCCGCGTCACGTTTTGCGGCCTTATCCACCACCAACAAGTTCAAAACTATGAGGCACAACAATGTCTCACGCAACTCCAAGCCACCCTCCCCAGCTGTGGAAGCCGCTTCCTGATTCTGGACACAACATCAAGAGATTGATACAGAGAGTCAGGGCAAAACATGACCCCTCTGTTTGCGACTATGATTCATTCTGGAAATGGTCTACCAATCCAGAAACGGCGCCACTGTTCTGGCTGGAACTTTTTGACTTTTTGGAAATAAAGGCAGATAAGTTACCGAACATTGCGTACGAGAGACTGGTAAGCACTCAAATGAGACACGTGGACTTCTCGATTTTGACAATATTCCGTAGGAGCACACTGGACACATGTTTCCACCACCACGGTTTTTCCCATCTGTCAAAATGAACTTTGCCGAAAACATTTTCAAAAGCTCCCAGCCTGGAAAGACCATCTTGCACCTGGCGCCTGAAGGGTCTGAAGTGGTTCGAGACGTCACCTGGGATGAGCTATATCGTCAGGTCTCACAAGTGTCCTCCTCCATGGCTGCGTCTGGTATCAAGGTCGGCGATCGAATTGCTGCAGTGATTTCAAACCGGCTCGAAACAATTGTCTGTTGTCTCGCGACTCTCTCACTAGGCGCCATCTGGTCTACTTCATCGCCAGACATGGGTGTTGATGGGATCCTGGATCGCCTGAAGCAGATTCGGCCTAAGCTAGTATTTTGCGAGAGCCATGTGACTTACAACGGGAAATCCAGGGATCTGATGCAAAAACACCATGCTTGGACTCAAACACTGTCTGATGCTAGCACTGAGTTGGACAACGTCATTGTTATCTCCGACGGCAAGCCCTTTAAGACAAACGAGGGCGGCAAGATGATAACCTGGGAAAAGTTCGTTTCTCGAAGCACCGGTGCCCCCCTCACCTTCAAACAGCTCCCCTTTAGCCACCCTGGTTTTATTGTCTATTCCTCTGGCACAAGCGGCCTACCAAAGTGCATCGTCCATTCTGCTGGGGGTCTACTGTTGCAGGTCCGCAAAGACTCGATTCTTAGTTATGATGTTCGACCCGGAGATACCATTCTTCAATACACCACAACCGGTTGGATCATGTGGGCTATGGTTCTTGTTTCTCTATCCTACGGCGGCAAGGTGGTTATTTATGACGGTTCTCCAATGGTTCCCGACAACTTGGCTCTCTTCAGGCTTGTTGAGAAGCTACGCGTGAACCTACTGGGGACTTCGGCCAAATTCCTTTCTCTGCTTATGACGAGCAACACAAACCCGAGGGAACATCTAGACTTATCAAGTCTACGAACAATCACGTCAACGGGGAGCACCCTAACGCCGCAGGTGGCAAAGTGGTTTTATGATACAGGTTTCCCACCTCGCATACATCTGGTTTCGACATGTGGTGGTACTGATCTCGCGGCTTCGTTGATTACGGGCGCCGGCACCCTTCCATTGCACGCTGGGGAGATCCAATCACACTCACTTGGAATGGCAGTTGACATATTCGATCTGGAAGATGAGAACGGGAAGTCCATCGAGAACACCGGGGCTGCTGGAGAGCTGGTATGCACGCAACCGTTCCCGAGTCAGCCCGTCTGTTTCTGGGGCGATGAAGACGGCGAGAGATACCGCACTTCCTACTTTGAACAGTATGGGAATCGTATCTGGCAACAAGGGGACTTTGTCTCTCGCAATCCAGCAACCGGTGGATATCTCACTCATGGGAGATCTGATGGCGTGCTGAACCCAGCAGGAGTTCGGTTCGGATCCGCCGAGATCTACCATGTGGTCGAACAACATCCAGAAGTCGCAGACAGCCTTTGTGTTGGCCAGAGACGGCCTCAAGACCCCGACGAGTCTGTGGTATTGTTCGTGCAGATGATTCCAGGCGCTATATTTACGCCTCCCTTTGCCCACAAGCTCCAAGATGCCATCAGGGTGGGTTTGAGTCCACGCCATGTACCAAAATACGTTTTCCAAGTCCCAGACATTCCACATACGGTGAACGGGAAGAAGATTGAAATTTTGGTCAAAAAGATCATCAGTGGCGGGAAACCAAAGATCAGCCCGACCGTGGCCAATCCAGAGTGCTTGGATTTCTATAAGCAGTTTGTCGCCATCGAGGAAGTGGCTGCGAAACAAGGACGGACACTTTACAAGTCTCATCTGTAGACTCAGGAACTAGAAAAGGATCTCTAGTAGCTAGATGATAGCCTACCTTAAATAACAACTTAGTGTATATCTTTCATCATGCCTATGAACAAGACATTCCTCCTCAAAAACTCTTTAGTACAGTGATCCAAGTTTAGGCAGGATATAATGAACCCAGGCCCGGACCTCCACGTATTCTTTCAGCGGCGGACGATCACTCCGCCCGGACCGGACTCTCCCGAGCCATATCGCCAGGATCGGCGCCAGATAGGCTCGCAGATGGAACCCAATCGTATAAGATTCGGCACAACCGTGGGCACAGTTTGACAACTGTAAACAGGCCCAATTGCATTATACCCGTATAAGATATGGCACCCAATGACTTTCCCTCTCTTGAGCCGGCTTTCACCGCTCGCTTATACCCCTCGCCAGACTTTCAGATAGGTTTGTACAGCATCCGGGTCATTCACAAGTCCGAAGTTCTAAGATATCCAAGGGAGCACAGGAAATGGCCAAGTGCTTAGCGTTGTTGTTAGTTCAAAGCTCGGTAGTCATATCCTAAGCTGACCTGAGCAACCTATAGCCGATCAAGTCCGGGACTATAAAGAGCGAGCCAGGTTTCGAAACTTCTTTAGATGCTGAGATGGTGTTTGGTGCCGACTATGTTCGCATGGTCCCTGATCAAAGTCACGTCACAATCAACGTATCGGCTATTCTAAAGTAATATCTCCCTTCCAGTTGTTTAGTCATGTACAAAATCGTTTCTCACGCCCGACAGGAATATCGATGGCGCACTGTTGACATACTCTTACAAGGGAATCATTGGGGTCAACGAAGAGTTCATGGCAGTTTTTACAGGAAGCCCAGACGCAAAGACAACTTCTTACGGCAATGCAATCTCTCATGTCAAGTTTGAGGCTTCAGGTGATGATTTACGGGGCCTGAACACTGGTCTTTTCATAGGTAGTGCTCACTTTGTTGTCGAGAATGGGTCATTCTTCATCGAAACAAAGATCAGCAAAATTGTACACAAGCAGGTTTAGGATAGTTTACGGCGGATATTCCGGTACAGTAAAATTTATCGGCTATCAAGCCCGAAGATAACTATCTATGGTAACGTCAATGTTATTCGGGCATCACCCGCTCTGTCCCAAAAGAGAAGCTTGCATTGCCGACATTCGGTCATCTTACAACGTATCGGAGAGAAGGGTTCCCTCCCCGGATTTCCTCGGCGCCGAACTAAGTTACCCCTTTTAGCCATCTTACGTCCATTTGCGGGGTTACGCCCACCTTAACTTAGCGGATGTAACCCTCCATCTTCAAATAGCCCCGGCAGCCCCGGAATCCTCATCAACATTCATGAACATCGGTGCATAGGGGTGGCTTTCAACCCCGGAAGGACCATGCCCCGCGGATTCATGGAAGATAGACTCCGAGTGAGGACTCGTGAGGATATAAATGAAATGAGAGATTGAATCAAGGGGTCAGACAACTCTGTTTGAAGTCTTAACGCCCGCCCGACAGCAATTATACACTACTCAATTCCACCGTCTCAACAATCCTTTACAGTTATCTGTTCAAAATGAACAACACTCTTCCCTACCACCAGCGAGAGTATAGAGATGACGCTGATGAAGAGAGTCCCCTCATCCGGCGTGAGAATGGTATCAAGTCCGGCAAGTTCGAGTCCCGCAATGGCATGGCGTCAGTAATGGCGACATTCGGTCTGGCATGGACCATCATGTGGATTCAGGCTCTGATCAGATGGTTTGCATCGCCCACGGAATTCCAGCCGGCTCCCATCTTAGGGCCTGACAAGTTGGAAACCTGGCGGATGGTCTGCCTACGTATCTTTGAGGCCTTGAGCGTTGGGGTTCTCCTCGTTCACTTCTGGTTTTGTCTCCTTGTCCCAGCCTTTCCCTATTTGAAGCACTTCAAGCCCTCGGAGGAGCCACGCAGATTCACTCTCGATGGACGACATGTTGTTGGCGGGTTGATTGCACTTTGCGCCGATGGGTTCCTTAACTGCCAGCAGTATATCTTTATGTGGAACGGCAACAGCATCAACAGAGGAGTATGGGCCAAGTTCATCCCATTTCACAACCATGAGTCCTCCAGCCGCTACGCCGAAAGTCTTCTCTGGGGACCGCCCATGTACGTCTACTTTTGCGCCGGCTTTGGCATTATCGGCACTGGAATGGCCACCAAGATCAGAAAGCGAGTTCCCTATCTGACCGACGCCGGTGTTTTTACCATTGTCTGGTGCATCGAGTTCTGCCTGGATTTCATCATTGAGAACACCGCCATCCGTCTCACTCACGGCTACGGTTATGCCAAGACATACAGGCCGTTGACCCTGTTCCAGGAACAAGTCCACCAGTTTCCCATCTACGAGTCCATATTCGTCGCCAGCCTTGGCTGCATTTTCACAATCATGAGGATGAAGTCTATTGAGCACGGCATATCCCCAATCGAGAGAGGCTACGAGCACTGGGATCCACGTCTACACAACTTTATTCGGACATTTGCTGTAATTGGTTTCTGCGCTGCCTCGGTTGTTTTCTTGTACCATCTCCCACTGAACTGGCTTGGCGTTATTGGGGACTGCCATGCCAACATGCCAAGTTATATGAAGCCGGGGCCGGTGGAGTAGAACCATAAGATAGCAGTTTTCATCTATGGATTACAGGTATGAAACGACTTTGAGACATAGGCCACAAATGAGACAAGATTGGAATATTTAAAAATGTGTCTAGTGGGCACGGCATCGGTGATAGTAGAGACGTTTCGATGTGGCCATGCAATCAATCGTGGGTGTGAACATAATAAGCTTCTTATAACTATTTACTATGCCTATCCTTCAAGTACATAGCGATTCTTTATAGTCCCAATGTTCGAGATCGTCACCTCCACCGTGTCTCCATCTTTCAACCAAGCAGGAGGTTTTAAGAAAGCTGCAACTCCCCCAGGCGTTCCCGTCAAGATGACCGTTCCCGCTTTCAGTGTCGTTCCACGACTGAGATGCACAATCAAGTCAGCCACCCCAAACAACAGATCATCAAGTCTTGCACGCTGTCTTTCGTCTCCATTGACACGCGTTACAAGCGTCAGATCCCCAATGTTGCCAACAGCTTGAGGGGACGCAATCACTGGCCCCAAAGGTGCAAACCCATCAAAGCTCTTTGCATAGCCATGCTGGTTACCACAGATCTCTGGAACCTGCCAGAACCGACTGCTGACGTCGTTGGAGACGGTATATCCAAGCACGTGGGCTAGGGCGTCAGATGCTGTAGTCACATTTTTGCAATCTTTGCCGATGATGACCGCCAGTTCGCCCTCATAGTCCATGTTCTTGCACTGTGGGTTAAACAGAACGTCTGAGAAGGGGCCGTTAAGAGCGCCAGATGGCTTCGTAAAGACAGTCGGGAATTTGGGGGTGGGAAAGCCCGCCTCTGCTATGTGGGTTTTATAATTCAACCCAATCCCATACATAATAGGGGAATATGGCAGTGGAGAAAGAACCTATGCTGACGTTAATTCTTGAACGCCTCTCAAAGTTCCTTCAATGTGTGCAATGCATACTTCGGATATTTTAGCTGTCTTGCCAGTGGGCTCCAGAGACCAAGGATTATCGCCTCTATATGTTGAGATTTCATTTCCCAAAAGGTCGTCCAGGACCGGTGCTTCCCCGAAGAGAATGTCGCCGTTTTCGTCCTTGAACCTAACCAGGCGTTTAAACTGCGTATTCATTTTGTGTCGACAGTGAAGATCGAAAATAATCTTATTTTCGAAAAATTAATTTCTTTACTCACCTTTGAGAACCGTTATCAATCCCCTGTTTTACTTTTAGCGGTTTTACGCGTGCTCTCTCGGTCCGGTTGTGAACGCCCATCCTCCGCGGAACGGTTGGCGGTTGCTCCGGCCGGACTTCTAGGGGGTAATCAGGCTGACTAAAAACTCGTAGCTAAAAAGGCGGGCCAGAAATATGATAAATAGATGTGAATCACTACCTACAGACGCATCTCTTGACTGAGCCTCAAGGTCAATAGCCATCCAAGTACTTAGCTTCCGAGAATAGTGCGCCTTGAGTCATGGCCAGAATGGATAGATATGGTGGGTAGCACAAGTAAAGGAGAGTTTCTATTCGCCTTGAACGGGGCTGGATAAGAGTAGGGTATAATTAAAACAAGTACTATCCAACCCGCTGAAGGTAAAGATACAAGCAGCCTACATGCAACATCCATCCCATTCCTGTAATTGTCACTCAAATGGAAGCATTTGGCTGTCGACACCTTGAAAATCTCCATCCAAAGGGAACGCGTTGATGTCGGGAATAGACGGCATAAATGTACACCAGTCCTCCAAGCCCAAAGCCATATCCAAAGTGTTCAACTGTATTGAGCAAGCGTCAGAATAATAAATCGAGACTGAAGGGAACATGGGCTTACGTCAGTACTTGGCAAAGCTCCTTGTACCTGAGTGGTTGCATCAAGATGCCTGCTGCTCTGCGGCTCCCCTGTCGAGCTCTTGGCTCTTTTCACCAAGTTTCTAGCGTAGGTTGTTACCTCCCGAGGGAACGAAGTTTCAAATTCCGACGACGATATGAATTCAAGGTAGCCAAAGTGGCCCACGACAATGTCCATCAATGCCAGATCGGAAGCTGCTGTAGAGGCAAGAGGGTCTTTCAAAATGCAAACAAACATGTTGATGAGACCCACGAGGGGGAAGTAGAATGTGAGCCTGCTCGGGGTCATTAGATGCTGCAATAGTTACAAATGTATCTCGGAAACCTACCAGACCGGTAATGAAGCGTGGATCTCTACCCGCTGCACCGCGAGAATTATCTGTCGCGAAGCATCGGCGACCACCTCGGTGCTCCGTTGAATCTGAGCGTGTATGCCTGGCTTCTTGCTGTTCTGAAGATCTGGACGATTCCAAGGGTAGCAGAAAACGCCGTGGATCGCAATGAGCAAGACGTAGTAAGAAAAGTGAAAGTACAAGACATGAAAGACCTGGACTCCAGGCGGCAGCTCTTCAGTCCTGAAGTAAGGTGATGTTCGATAGGCATCATGTAGTGACTCACGCCATTTCCTGAGTCGCCCATCCAATTCTTGTACAATGGCTAGAGTCGTTTCCGGTGAGTCCTTTATCGCCTTGGACGTGTTGAGTTGCTTCACTACAGCAGATGAGATCTGAGCTATTGCAACAGTCTTTGTGAAGAAGTCAAAGGATTGTGCATTGCCGCCCTTCCATTTCTTGGGGACTGGACAACTGACGTAGTCGTCATCAATGGCCTGGATTTTGTTTAGTTGTAGAGCGGAGAAGGACCAGGTGTCAACTCAACTGACCGATGGATGCCCAGAACGGTGGGCTAGGTGCTTCTCATAGGCATATAATGTCCACCAAAGTCTTTGCCGTGCGATAGCCTCGTCAGCTGACAGATTGAGGGATGGGGAAACTGCCAGATGGAACCCCTTCGATTGCGCTAAGCGGGTCGCGCTCGAGAGAAGCATATACTCTAGAGCCGGCGTCCCCCAGGCCTCAGCATGAAAAGCCTATAAAGTGAGTCAACAAGCCAGCACATGAGTGACCAGCTAGTATGTGATACTAACCATGAGAACCAATGCCTGAATAGAAACCACGTCAGTCTGTCGGTACAACAGATCTGTGTGGGCTGAGAGTGAGTTCTCAAAATATTTCCAAGACTGTGCCCGGGCTTCGGAAAACGCATCAGGGGTAGAACTCTTTGACAGCAAGTAGCGACAGCCAGAGGCGTATACTATGTTGCGCAGGGCATACCACGACTTGTCGGAGGTTGAAGCCGGATTCGTGCCATGGTGAGCACGCAGCCGTCGCTCAAAGTCGTGTCTGTCTGTGATTTCATAAATTGAGTCGAGGCAGCCTTCGAAGTAGCCTACTCGCCAGTGAGCCTTCAAGGATCAAATTGAGGCCTCTGGCAGTCAAACCTTTGGACAACTCGAGCGCCCTGTTCAGATCAGGCTCAGGGGCTCTTACGGGGTGGACCACTCGATCCAGCCTCTCCCCTTCCAAAACCGCCTTGGAAAGCCGTCTCGCGCTGGCAAGAAAGTCCGACATTCCTGCCTGTCTTGATATCCATTCAATTGCTGGCAAAGCACAGATGGAGAAGCAGGACCCACGTCCTATATGAGATGTTAACTGATCAAGCCCCAGACGTATACTCTTGACATGCTGCATACCGGGATTGCTCTCGAGATCCTGTTCGACGTAGTTAGTACTTGCTGAGTTATCAGTTGGGGTCTTGACCTGACCGTGAAACTGGATTGTGGCGAGCAATTGTCCACAGGAATAGTACTCGGAGGCGAGGCAGGCAGGCGCATCGCCGCTGGGGCACAAGTGTCGTGCTGTTGGAGACCTTCTGCGACATGGTTTGGCACGGTATCGGAACACATGTCTGCTACTGGGCTGACGTGGGAAACCTGTGGAAAGCCGGCTGGCAGTTCTGTGCCTGGCGAGGGGAGAATGATCTGGGAGTCGGCTTCCGGCATCTGCATTTGCGGCGAGTCCATGGGATCCAGTAGGACTATAGTAGGAGACATCTGTGCCCGAGAGGTGACTGAGCCATCATCACCACCGGTAGCAACAGAGTGTCTGCGCTGTGCCGTGGCGCCCGCTGCAGCTCTCAGCAGGTCTTCCATCCGTGCCAGGCGGTCTTCCATCTCCTGCTCCCTCTCCTTGCGCTTTTTACTCCGCGTGCGTCGCTCTGGAAAAACGCACACTTCATTGTGATCCTTTACAAGTCAGACACACGGATGAGCCCAGCTGGACGGTACCTACAGTGCAATTGCCGCAGGGAAATGTCCCACTGCCTGCCAAAGAATGTCTTGTCAGAGTGGATCACCGTGGCACGTTGGATTATCTCTACGTACATTTGGCCTTCTTGATTCTGCAGTACTCGCAAGCCAGCGTGCACTTGGTCGACTCGCGTTGTGAGCTCATCGCGACAGAAAATGTTGCCGATATTTACAACACAAACAAAAGTTGTTTTGTGGCAATACAGATTTCACATTGAGTCTTGCTTCTTGGGAACAGCTAAGGGACAGGGACCGTGCCAAACCCCGCAATCCCGAGCCGTACCAAGCCGCACTTGTCTTCAAAACATCAATTGTGATTTGGTCAGAGCCATGTAAGCTAAGACGGTTCATGGGTAGTTGTGCGGGGTAATGGGAGGCTAGTCTCGAGCGTTTTCCGGGCACCAATCGCATTCATGTGGTCGATGACCATCTCAACAAAATGCTTCGTCACCTGAAGCCAGCCTACTAAATAAGCAGCTCGGCATCGGGGAACCAGCCAATGGGATATCATCCAGCAGTTAGGCCACCCCTACGGTAAACTTTTGCACTCGGGGCTTGCTTGCAACCCGTCCGGAAGCCGGAGCTGGTGAGTTCCGGCTTCCGGAGTCTGAGCTCTGCCATCTGCACCTCGCCCCCTGAATACATGCTGTAGGAATGCCTGGGCTTTATGTCTGCAGTCTATTAGCAGCTATCCCCGATGAGCTCCGGCGGATGCTCATCCCCAGGGGCGTCCCGGAAGTGCTACGCTGACTTAGTACTTGGGTATTGTGGGCCTCCTTCCGGCACAGTTCGGCCATCAGAGTTATACCCGGACCGAAAGTGTTCTTAGATAGAAACCACAAGACAACTATAAGCTTATTGGGCGCTATCAAGAGATCACCATTTACTCTACACAAGCTCCATGACCTATCATACGGCAATCAGTTCGCCATTCTTTACATCATCATTTCGCTACGGGCCAAGGTTAGAACATCATGACTGAGTCGTCGTCCCTTCGGGGCATATCCGTCATCGTTATAGGTGCAGGATTTGGCGGGCTCTCATCTGGCATTGAGCTAGCAAGCAAAGGCGCTAAGGTCCTACTCTTTGAGTCCTTTCCGGACATGACCAGGCAGGGTATGATTTCGGTTTATGGTGTCACTCATCACGGCTAATATTCCTACCATCTGTTAGGAGATGTCATCCAGATCCCTGCCAATGCAACACGACTCATGAGCAGATGGGGCAAGGTCATTGAGACTGTCGCGGGCATGTCGGCATGCCCCGACGTTTTGACAATCCAGGACAAAAGCGGGAAAGCACTCCTAGACCAGCCATTGCACACGGGCTACGATGGCTTCCCAAATCTATACAGTCCCCGCGGAAAGATTCAAGAACTGATGCACGACCACGCCGTCTCCCTTGGAGTTGAGGTCAAATTCGGCACAGCCGTCACTGAGATTTTTGATACTGTCAGCGACGCTGGGGTGATCGCCGATGGCAATACCTACAAAGCTGATTTGGTCATCGCCGGAGACGGCGTACACAGCAAAGCCAGAAGCTACGTGACTGGAATCTCAGACCGCCCCAAGAAGAGCAGCTTTGCGGTTTACAGATCGTGGTTCCCGCTTGCCCTATTGCAACAGGACCCTCTGACGGCAGACCTCTTAAAGTCTGGCAAGGATCTATTTCAGATTTGGATCGCTGAAGATACACACGCCATCCTCACCACTAACAATGCACTCCAAGCAGCCACATGCTTTGTGACACACAAGGTAAGCTACCACCTATCTCTTTTAGCGTCTTTCCAGTCTAGGTAGTCTGACTATCTCAAAAGGATACTTCCGACATATCCGAGGATTGGAACCTAAGGGGAGACCCTAAGGACATGCTGGCGTGTGTGCAAGACTGGGATCCGAGGCTACGTGGCATTATTGAGAAGATCCCTCCTGAATGTCTGATCGACTACAAACTTCTCTGGCGAGACCCGGTTCCACAATGGGTGTCTCAGCATGGACGAGTCTGTCTGATCGGTGATGCCGCGCATCCACATCTAGCAACGTCGGGAACAGGCGCTGCACAGGCCATCGAAGATTCTGCAACGATTGCGACGCTACTAAGAATTACTGGGAAGGCTAATATACCTCTTGCTCTCAGAGCCTTTCAAAAGCTCAGGTATTTATTAATCGAATAAGTTGAACGAGACCCTCTCGAGCCAAAACTGACCAGCCTTCCCAGATACGAGCGCACCAGCTTGACTCAACGAATGGGATGGGAGACCAGACACGTATGGCACCAGACCGACTGGGATATGGTTTCAAAGAACCCAGAAATTCTCAAATTTCCACAGCCAGCTTGGCTCCTGGGATCTGATGCGGTCAAGTATGCTGAGGACAACTTTGAAGCAGTCAAGGCACATATCGAGAAGGGCTCTGTTTTCAAGTCCACCAACGTGCCAGATGGGCATGTGCATCAAGATTGGACAATTGAGACGATGTTAGCTAACGAAGGAAAACGAGTTGATAAGGATTTCTACAAGACCAGGGATAACTGATGGGAGGAAAATAAGATTGCTATCAATTATTGCTAGTCCACCCGATACCAGAAATCCAAATTATATTCAGTTGACCTTGTAACTACATAGCACTAAGCTGCGGCAACAACCGATACAAAGTTAAGCAAAGCCAGTAGCAACCGTGTAGGTCACATCGTCATTGAACTTGGAGGTAGCATCAAACGTGTGGACACCGCCGTTGCTCGCAATGTATCCTGTGTTCTCATAGTGGCGGAAGTAGCGAGTAGGATAGTTCCAAGATCGAATCGAGCTACCTGAGCCGCTGATGCCGGCCTGAGGGCAGAAGGTGGCGTCTTCCTTGAACTGTTTGCTACCGTCGTTACTGTTGACAAGGAGGACAAAGTTGTTGTGCCTGATGTAGCTGCCTGGGGTATCCTTGGACTCGAATGAGTAGCAAGCGCTATTGGCGAGGCCAGAACGGACGGTCCAGCTGGCCTGTTGCTTGAGAGCTGTGCTGCTGGAGGACGTGACAACCTGGGTGTTGACAGTAGAGCCAGTGTGTGCAATGTAGCGGTCCGTGAAACCAGAAGTGGTGAGTTTGAGTGAGACGGAGGAACCGACGCTGTACGATGGGCCGCTGGTCAGGGAGGTTGTGGCATACTTGGCGGCCACGATGTTGGCCTGAACTGAGTTCTCGGTGGCATCAGACGGATAACCTGAGGTCATAACACCCTCGTAGAAAGTTCCCTGAGCACCGTTACTGTTGTCACCACCGATACCGAGAATGATGGCTCCCTCCTTGCTCATGGGGTCATAGCCTCCGCTTGGGCGAGCGCCACTATAGAAGGTTGAAAGCGAGCCGGACGCGGCATTACCACCACGGATGGCCCATTTCCCAGGGCCACCCTTGATCAATGCGTTCGTGAAGCGGTAGTTAATGGTGGGATCAGCAGGGTTGTTCTTGGCGCTTTGGCCAGAGAATAGGCCGTTTTCAAGATCGGCCATGATCCAGGGACCGCTACCTGCACCAGAGCCCCAGCCGGTGTTGTCACCGAAGTAGATGGCTTCCATGTGGCCATTGCCTGTGTCCAGACTGTTTGTCTCGGCGTTGCCGTAGTCGAAGCAGCAGGCTCCGTTGTAGTGAGTTCCGTCAAGAACAGCGTACATGCCCTCGGGCTGGTCCCCTGTAGCCGAACCACTTACATCGTTGTTTCGGTAGCCAGTGCCAGGCGAGACGAAGACTCCATATGCCTTCTTTCCGTTCAATGTAACCGGTGCACCAGTGGCGCTAGCCAAGTTGTCATAGCCATTAGCCTCTGGGCCCTTGAAGCCACCAGGGGGGGCTTGGGTAAGGTGGTTGCCGCGTCCAGACTGGTCGTAAATGATGGAGATGAGACATGTCGTGCCTGAGCAGAACGTGTCTTGGGCAGCTGCGTTGGCGACGCCACCGGCTGACGACGGCGAGATGTTGGCCGTTTGGCTATCCGAACCGCGCTTCACCTGGTAGAGGGCTCCGTTGTACTTGTCATATAGGGCACGGGTGGTGCTGTGAGCGGCAATGCAGGGAGTGCCTCCGCTGCTGTAGATGTCACATGGCCCAGCAGCGACGAGGGGTGCCATCACAGCAACGCTGAGAGCGAGAATGTTGGCGGGTGAGTACATTCTGATGGTCTGACTGGGGACTGGAGGAGCAGAAAGATGAGGCTCGTCTGTGAAGGCTCGTAGTATTCTTCACACGAAGATGGAAACACTACTGGAGCATGCAGGTATAATACGGGAGAGCTACCAACACAAGTATTTATAGATGAGCTTGTTTATATGCCACCGAGGTGGGAGAGCAATACCAGGATGCATTGACAACCTTATGATGCCGATGGAGCCGAGATGCAATACTAGAGACTCGCAGAGCAAGCTTCTGACCGAGTCTGGGCCGTTCCGCCAGGCTCAAAACACGCAAGCAAGTGCTTCTTTTTCTCGAAAGACAATCCAGGGCTTGGCGTCTATTTGCCCGCTTCTATGTCTTGGCTTCCATTTGCTCGCTTCTCGAGAACATGTGGAGGGTACAGAAACGGGAAAGTAATAGTCTGGGGAAAGGTACTTCACGTGGCATGTCGGGGATAGAAAACAAACGCGGCTAGAAGCAAATTGCCTTCGGGGACGCGACTCCGCACGGTTTGTTTTGGGACTAGGATGCAACCACGGTTCGGCAAATGCGTGCCGCGTTTTATGCGCTCAAACCACGGAACGACAGGCAAACGCTCAACTAGGTAATGTTCGACCTGATGATGGGACGAGAAGTGTCGACGAGGAGTCTGGAGGACAAGTGTGATGTGGGTGCCTCA
>JAADYS010000953.1:0-24043 GCA_012931995.1 Fusarium albosuccineum | reverse complement strand
CAACATACAAGAGGTCAGACGAAAAATACGGCGTGAAGGGTAGAAACCGACTCAAAAATTAACAATTTACATACGAACAACACCGCAGAATTCCTGAGTCTCAACAACGCAGGGCACGGTGCAGTGCGCCGACACGGCTTCCTCCCACCATAGCATGACCGCGACACCACTCCACTGTGCCTTAGTGAAGCATGGAAGGCGATGAGGTCGAACGTCTATTAAAATCCGGCATTGCCTTGATTGAATATATCCATAGGGTCCACCGCATGTGCAGCCGGTCTTGCATCGGGCGGTTGTTCCTGGTGCCGGAGTGTTAGCAGCGAGCGGGCTTCGTTCTTCATGGCTCGTAGCAATTCTGGTACGACATTTTCAATGAGGTTTGAATGTTCGGCTCGCACACTATAGTGGTCAGAAAGGCTTTCCACATATTTGTGCGTGGGTTTGCGCATGCGGTGGGTGCGGCTCACTCTTGGACCAATGTCGAAAATCTTCAAAGACGCAAGTCAGGAAATGGGACACGACAGGGGCAGTGATGGTAAGACCTACCGCTCATCCAGTTTCTTATATATTTCCTCCCATCTATCGGTCAGTGCTTCTAAGTTCTTCGATTGTGACGCTATCCTACGCACGAACATGTTAGTAGGGTGCAGCAGAAAAGTTCCGAAGCTGATACTCACTGTTGAGATAGGCCCTTTCTTCACAAGACGTTAGATAATGACGACACAGAGCAGAGGCAAGCGAGAGAGAGAATATGAAACATGAGTTGACCACATACTGTTGCTTCGTGAATTGCTCGCGGCTGTTTACTCAGGTGTCAGCAGAAGGGGCAATCGGACGCCACTGGTCGTACTGACTTTTTCTCTAACCCCCCTTGCAGGCTTTCGATTCTAGGCCAAATAACGTTGTTAGCTTGAGCTGAGCGCCGGACTGTCAAACCTGGGAAGGGGATATGGGGAGAATCACCGGCGACTCTGTTTCTCCAGCATCGTGAGAAGCCGGTCCATCCCCCACATCGGCTCTGGGTTCACCTGTGTGCCGTCGTCCGTTTCGTATTCACTCAGGGGATCACCAGCGAAACCATCGTCATCAGTTCCTCTGCTTCATTCTCAGCACATGAAATACTACGAGTTTCTGGTTCGGTAACACAAACACTTCATCTTGGTAGTCGGGACTGTGGCCTCCTACTATCTCGGCATCGGGAGACCGCGGAGCATGGCGCGACCTGCGCTCATGGCCTGCATGCTGCGAGCTGCGTCGGCCAGCCGCCTGCTTCCTCGCGCGCGGGTCGGGTGACCTAAGCGGCGCATTCGGATGGTGACGGGATGATCTAGGAGGTTGTGGCGCCCTGGCTACCCTATGCCCATATGGGTGCGCCCTGTATGGCCTTGTACCATCACCATCGTGAAGTCTATCTGGCCTTCGCCTGTGATTGCCCATGACAAGTTTGCCTACTTAGCCCACATGTACAACCCTCGACCAAGATCGTTCAGAAAAAGATGCGACGTAGCGGAGGAGTGAAGAAGAAATCGAGGAACAGAGATAGACCAGAGAGCAGACACCCTGGCTGGATACTCATGCGCATTCGAAATTTATATCTACTGGTCGATTCCGACTGTTTGGTTGACCCTTGAACACTGAACCTTCCCTCTACCAACATGTTTGCGTCCTGCGAGAGTCAGTGCGCCGACGCTCACCACGACAGGCTCCTTTCTACCGCCCAACATATACAAGTTGTTTGCCTCCCATGATCCTACCGTCCGAACCCAGCAAAACCTGGCTGTCCTGCTTGTGCGCAATGCAATTGCAGCGAACTGCTACATCAAACTTGAGTAGAAGGCTCGTGGGCTGTCCATTACCGCGCCTTGCCTGTCATCGCACGGCTAGGGAAGCGGAAAACGGCCCCAGCCACCGTGCAAACCAAGTTTGACGTTTTTTCGGACGATTGCTGACTGACCCGGCAGTTGTGGATTCATGAGCATGGGGTTATGACACTAGGCTGTATTTAAGTCGGAACGCCGAGATGAGAGTGGGGTAGCAGGCAGGGGCATTCTGGATTCCAGGGCGCAGCGTCTCGACGATGACAGATACGATTCATCAACCCTGGTTTCACCCGCAGCACTAAAACGCGATTGTCGGGGAATAGCGTACATCTAGTGCTTGACAGGTCCTCAGGGAATTCTTTTTTTTTCCTCTTCTTTTTTTAACTGGGGCTCGAGGTGCCGATTAACCAGGCTGGCTGATGACGCATTGCGACAACGACACACTCAGCAGTAGTCACCTGTCCTCCACCGGGCGACTGAATAAGGACAAGCACAAGGTAGAGTTCCGTGAGTGAACCTACGCATGATGTGGCTTGCCCTGTCGCACCCCGTAGCTAAAGCATCCCAGAATACAAGGCGCGCACTTGCCGCGGCTCAGGACGCCCAATTGTCCAGCACCGGCACCCGCCCGGGGGTTTCTTCCGCGGCGCCGGCTGGCAGCTAATTTGGGCTTCGCGCCTAGCGGAATCGACGGAATAGCAAGCTGCTTACAGTGGGACTTTTCGCCGTCCCGTCATTGGAACGCTTGCATTTGACGGCAGCTGTGAAATAGTGGGTCAGTCGATGAGGCAGCCGGTAGAACGAGGCCGCGTGGCGGTTCGGGGAAGAGGAAAAAAAAAAAGAACAGGGACAAAAGAATAGCAAGAATGGGACAGTGCGTTAGAGGGATGTGACAGGGATTTAGCATCCACTCATTTAAAGTCGCATGTTCCGAAGGTCACTGGACCTGCTCCACTGAATACTGGATGCTGAAGGAACTTCATCAACCAACTGAAGGAAGGCGCAATGAGAAATCATAGTAATACGTAGGAAATCGCAATGCTAGTTACGGATCCAAGTAAGACTCAACTCCTCACAACAAGGACGGCACATGCGCGTCCCATAACGGCTTTACTAAGGCCCTGATCGGTGTTGGAAATAAAGGGTGGGGCAAAACGAAGGCTCGCTGCTTGACACGAAAGGCAGAGTTATGCGAGCTTCTCAGATGTACCTTTTCTACGCTAAACTATGATAAGTATAGGTGCCAAGAGACGACCCTTTTTTCAGTGTTTTTGACACCGAAAAACGGTGTTTTCGTTGTCGCGGAGGTGCCGTGAATACGCAATTCGTGTTTGACACGAAATCGGAAGGCTGACAAGGCTCCGGCTCGAGGCTTCCGGTCCCCCACCCCGACATAAATCGGTACCTATGAAATTATGTGCGCTAAGGAATTCACTATTGGGGGCCAGAAACCGTGTTCATTTCCAACACCGATCAGGGCCTTATTAGCTTAGTGCCGTTCAAACTTTCGAACGTTCTCAGAGACAGGCAAGCGTCTAAAACGGCTTAGAGGGCCATTGCTGATCTAGTAGAGAAGAGCAAGAGGCGAGTAAGGAATAGGGACAAAGAGAAAAAAAAAAACACTCTGGTTGCTATCTGTGCTTGATCCTGGTTTGCGAAGCCGGACCCACTGACTCTGTAGCGCCCGAATGTTGTGTCTTTGTGCGTCCGGCACAGATCGTGATGCCGATCGTGATGCCGAGGTTGATGTATGTCACAGGCTTTGCACAGCGATCATCGGTATGGAATGCGTCTGTCTCGGCTGCCGATCAGAAAAGGCCCAATCTCGTTGCTAATCGGAGAAATGGTCTACAGATCGCAACCAGTACACATCGTTTTCACGACGAAAACACGCGAGAGACGGCCTGCTATTCATGCCACTACAATACATCAAGATGGCTATAGACCGCGAAATGATCTATCGTGTGTAGGCGAGCCGCCACCTGATGCTTGACGGAATATCTTGGGAAAGGAGAGAGATGCATCAGGTCTGTTGAAGACACTGTTTTTAGAATAATAGGATACTTGACTTCGAAGCGCGTCGAAGTGGATGGTGAGTGAGTGCCCCACAAGAGGTAGAAAAAATTGCCGAAAAAAATTTCCAGTATGACCCGTGAGACGACGGCGTCCAGCTCAACTCGAAGAAAGAGGAAGTGGGCGGCGTGGAGCGATAGGAACTTTCCACCGGCGGACATGCGGCAAGCGGGGCCGCCATCCTCGACCAACACAACTACGACGGCCTAATCGGAACAACGTCCCATTACGAAATGTGTCCACTCGTATCCACTGTAATCTTCCCTACGTAGCTCTCTCGATGGACTGATGAGCCTATGTAGATAAGATCCTGCAGATGCTTTGACAATGGCGCCTTTTGCCAAACCAGGGGACATGTGGGGGTCTGCCTCGAAGCACAGGACACGTTGCAACGTGATGTTGGCTCCAACCTGGCCCGACTGCGGATTTCCTTTCAAACCCTTCCCTCACCCAGTTTTTCTCAACCTATCCCGACCTTCACGACGTCCCGACATTCTGGCATCAAACGAGCTGGCGAAATTGGGCTAGAAACAGAGAGCATGGGCTGTCCGGAATCGACTGCAGGCCGTTCTGTTGTTGGCAATGGGCGGTCCGAACAGCAGCCGTCCGTTCGGAGCCCGACACTCGACACGACGACTTGTTTCGACGCAATCGGCCACGATTCCAGCGCGATCGACGACCGACGAAAAATGAGTTCAAGCTCGTTTTACTCCGAAGCACACAATTCTTCCACCAGACCTAGAATCGGTCACCGCCGTGCTACGAAACCCTAGGCACGATCGCTTGCAGTGGCCTACCCTGTACGCGCCTTGAAGCCGCAGCAGCTTATAACGGCAGGCGCACGCTTGCCACAACGAACGATTGGGCGCCAGTACCACGGTCTTTCGGCCGTCAATGGAACGCTTTGTAGAGGGCGTGACTACGAAAGAACGGATCGATCGATAGAGCACAGGTAGGAAAAGGCCGCGTGGCGGTTCGAGGGCGGGGTGGAGGGAAACACACAACCAGAAAATACAAATAAAAAAAGAGGAGAAAGCAAGAAAGAAAGAAAGAGAGACGGTGGGTCAGCAAGGATCTTTTTCGATAGCATGCGATATTTACGAACGAGAGTGACAAGGGTTTGCATCCTCTCGAGGTCACTGGACTTGCTCCACTAACGAAACAACCAGCACGATAGGACACGGACTACAGTCAATCAACAAATCGAGGGAAGGCGGTGCCGCTGAGATTCTCTAAACTGTTCGACTTTATTCTACGGAGGGGGAAAATAGGCCCGGAGGACTCCTCACGAAGCAGACAACGCGTGTATGCTTCGGGAACAGCGATAAGTTCGATACAAGGTAGGGCACGTCTTGGAGAATTCCCGGGGACAGACACAGACCCAAAACGGCCAAGGGCGTCAATGCTGGTCCGCTGTGGGAGAGAGGGAAGAGCTTAATAAGAAATAACAGATTGATTATCAATTATTTAGTCCTTAGTTTGCCGAGCCCGATCGATCGTCTCCGAACGCCCAACGTTAGCGACGCTTATGACTTTCGCAAAGATGCAGCAGACTTCACCCAAAAATTTGTCCCAGTTGGCCGGTGGGGTGGCGAAGTCCAGCCTTGAGGAATTAGAGATTGGGTGGCACGGAGCGGCCGAAAGAACACAGGGAGAGTCGCTGTGAGCGTGTGAGCGTGTTCTTGGCGATGACGCCAACAAAGATCCCACACCGAAGCCTTGCCAGGTAGGTGATTGTTTCAGGTGAGTAAAACTAGGCCGGCCGATTGTGTGCGGAAAGCTGCCGACGCTCGGAACGACGTTGTGTGAAACTTTGCACTGACGGACAAGCGGTAGAGTATTGACTATCTCTCACGGCCTGAAGAGGAAGGACGACCTTCCATGACGAGCCCACCGTGATATTGAACAGCTGAGCCGATCGAGCGATCGATCCTCGTGGGGGAGACTCTGCAGGTACACTGACAACGGCGTCTTTTGCCAAACCAGGCAGACAGACCCGGCCCAGGTGGATGCAGAGCCCACTCGTTCAGTGCAACATGATGTTGGCTCTAAGTTGACTTCAACTGTGGATTTCCTCTCAGACTCTCTCATCATCCGGTTTTTTCCAACCTATCTCGACCTTCACAGCGTCCCGACACTCTGGTAACGAGAAAAGATGGCGAAATTAAGCCGGAGACAGAGAGCATCGGCCGTCTGGAATCGACTGCAGGCCGTTCTGTTGTTGGCAATGGGTGTCCGAACAGCAGCCGTCCGTTTCGGAACCTGCTGGTCGACCTGGTCGACGACCGACTGCTGCAAAATCGTCCACGATTCCGGCGCCCTGACCGGCGAGAAACGAGTTAAGGTAGCAATTTGTCTCGCTGTTGGAGGAGGAAAGGTCTCGTTAGAGACGACTCTGTACATTGTACATCCAAGATGGGCAGCAGACAAGCTCGTCAGAAGAAGCCTCGTCAAGAACAAGCTCGCTCACGGAAGCAGCATGCCAGCCCCAAGCATCCGAGGGACCCTGATCCTAAGGAGAAGAGCCGTCGGGGCGAGGCCCGACCGTGGGATCCCGCGTGGGTTGGCCAAGCGATGCGCAAGAGAGGCATGACGGCGATACACAAAACCTTCAAACTTGGCAAAGAATGCAATACCTTTGCGGTGCTGTTCTTCTACAACAAGATCCATGGGTTCTGGGACGGTTCGGTCTATGGCCCCGAGGGGGAGCCGCTGCCAGATGCGAACGAAATCGTGCGTACAAGTCCATCAGATCGATCCTATGGCCAGAAGCTAACGGCGGAGGTGATGGTGGTGACATGCAGATCCAGGACATTCTCCGACGACAGGTCGTTGTCGATGGCGAGCTCGTTCGACGTCCCGCCAAAGAGAGGAAGCAGGCTGCGAAGGCCAAGCCGTACAGAGTACAGAAGCAGACGACGGAGCGAAGGCTGCGGCGCCGAAACCCGTCAGGACACGCCCGGCAAGAGCCGCGTGCCTCTCCCGCTCTCACACAAATCACGGTCGCCGGGAGCGAGCCGACATCAGGGCAGCCCGGTGCGAGCATATGGAGTGTGCCGTCTACTCCGGGGTCGACGGCTGGCAGGTCACTTGGTAATCGTCGTGGCGGCCAGCACGACGGACTCGAGGACATGAGCGACGACGAAGAGGAAGACGACAATCATTCGCTGGGACATGGCACGCCAGCGTCTACCCATGATGAGGACGCTGACGGTGAGCCCTACGAGGCGGAAGGTGACATTGCAGCCCCCATTCGAGACGAAGAGGGTGACGCGACTCAGCCCGACGCCGCTGCTGTGCAACAAATAGCTCCTCCAAGCTTCAGCGCGATGCTGCCTAACGATGTTTTGATGGGAGATACTGCCGTCGATGGAGGTATGAGCATAGGCATGGGGATGGACATGGGGATGGACATGGATATGGATATGGATATGGGCATGGGGATGGACATGCCCATGCCAGACTACTACATGAACTTCGGTGATTTCGATCTGAATGTCGGATCGGACATGGGAAAGTCGAGCCACGACGCCGGCCCTCAGGGCTCATGCAGCAACCAGACGCCGAGAGCGCCCGTGGCGGATGTGTCGCTAACGGGAGCTACAATATCCGTGGTACCCCGCGAGACGGCTGCTGGTGACGCCCGTCAGGCCGGCGTTGCGGGAACACCTAACGCGGCAGCAATGAGGCCAGTGCCGGAACCAAGTCGTCCTGCCCCGCGCCATACCAGCGCCGGTGCACCCGGAGCGTCGCCGCAAGTACGGGATTCAGCACGGATGCAGCCTGGGCCCTCAGCCGAGGCAAAAGACATGCCCCGTCAAACCCGACCAGCAAGGCCGCCCGCCGATCCAACGGGGCAGCTCGGAGGATGCACAATTCTTGACGTTTGGGGGGCTTTGGAGAAAGCATTCTATAATGTCTTGGCTCGAAGTGAGCTGAACGGAGCGCCGCAGAGCAAGTACAGCGTGAGGGGGGCTCGGACGGTCACTCGTCTACCAACCGCACTGGTGGCGTAGTTTGCGCGCTGCTGAGTTACCTGTCATCAGGGCGAGGATAGGATACGAATTACAAAGCGGTAGGCTTGAACGGACGAGGCTAAAGAAAAAGAGAGCAATGGTTCATAGGTATACATTGCTCAATAGTTAGAAATTGACACTGCATGTGAACAAGTATTCATGAACGACGAATGACGAATATGTGCATACAGGAGATGGAGGCAATGAGCAGTCACTCGATCCTAACTCGACAGAGAGAAATGAGGATGATTACGATGAAATTATGATTATCAACGGGCTGAGGTGCTAAACACCATCAATAAAGAAATAGGGACCACGGCTTCTCCCAGGCTCTTGTAGCAAAATGCCGTCTCGCTGGATCGACGAGCAGCTTGACCACCGGACCATCTTGACGCCGGTAAAACGCCTTTGCCTGTGCACCATCCAGATAATTGCGCAGCAGCCACCCGACGCGAGTCCCTTCGTGCCACTCGCCGTCGCACGACGGACTGTCCACGAGACCTCCAATCCTGCGCACTACGCGCGGGACTTCCCTCAGCTCCTGCTGCCACATGCCAACCTGCGTCTCGTCGATGGCGCCCGATGGTATGATGATGATGATGGTTCTCAGCTGGGGGAAACGAGCGAGCGCTTCGAAGATTAGGAGCACGTCGGGGCAGTCGGTGATGTCGATGGCGACGTGCGTCAGCGACAGACCGAGGCCCCTCGACCTACCCTGGACTATAGTAGCCGCGGGGATAAGGAACACAGTCCTAGGAACGTAGACATGTTCGGCGAGACCATCAGGAGATTTGTACGAACGCGCACACCGCACCCATTCTCTTCTACTCTGACGGCATGCCAGCGCCACAGGTGGTAGACGACTTCCTCGGCTGTGGCGACGCTTGACTGACATACTGTGGCGGCCGTTTGTGGCTGTGCAGATGACTACGGCTGGATCTACGTCGTCGAACGCCACCTTCCAGATCATCAATTGAATTTCGGCCGGAAGGCGGCCAAAGCGTTCAAAGCACAACTTGTTCTCATTCGCAGCCCCCTGGGCATCGACGATCGACTGTCTGCTCCCTTTGATGATATTTACAGTAGACGCTGGTGCATGATCGGTTAAACAGCCTGGTGCCATCGCCGCTGTATCCGGGGGACTCATTGGTTATCCATAGAGGTGCAGCCGGGAGACGGGTTGTTTGAGCGGCTCGGCTGATAATTTATGTCTGCTGAGTCTCTCGTTGTCTCGCTGCGTCTTTGGTTACAGCAGCGGTGGATAGTAGCGGTACCGGACACGGATCTGTGCTGTAGGGGGAGCAGCAGCTAGAATTGTCTGATTTCTGCGCAAGTACGTACAGAGCCTGAAGCAGGCCACAGCGCGAGCGTAGAAAATATGCCATCACCCAGATCGGCCGCTGGGTGGTGCCCTCGGAAGAGGCCAGAGTCGGACCTGAGCCGTGTACCGCGCAGCACCGGTAGGCATCACTCGGTCGGTCCACGTTTCCAATTCTGCTCTATAAGTAGCCATCTTCCAGATCTCCATCCAAACTTTGCAAGCCAACGCAATATGACTGGCATCAAAACACCAAAGCCTATCGGCGCTGTGGATACATACCCCCGTAGGCTTCCATGGAGCAGGCCAGCGACAAGAACGAGATCGCGTCATGTGCGAACATCGTGCGTTGATCTCCAAAGTCGACGTAAGGCCACCTTTGCTTGGCTCTGCCACAACGGGGTCGTCGAACCAGTGGCTCAGAACCAACTCGAGCCAATGGCCGTGGACGGCCAAACCGGAGAGATAAAAAGAGACCCAGCAGGAAAGGACAGCGGCGATTCTCTGATCCCTGAGATCGTGATTCACCCTCCAACGACCGATGGCGACGTGGATGTAGATGTGGAGACAATTTGTGCCAAGATTGAGTCTCATCTTCAGGGGAATTTCGAGGCAGCCAATTGAAGGCAGAACGAACCTCAGTTAAAGGGTATCGGAGTGAGGTGCTTCCTGAGAGCGTAGATGGTGTTTTTGGATGACGCGGTGTAGTCGAGGCGAGAAGTGAAGGGATGCAGCTATCATCTCTACTCGCAAGCTTGTTGGTATCGAGCCATGCAGTGCCATGGCAAGACTATCGGGTGTATCTGTGTAATGTACTTGTGTCAATACATTCTCAACTTTCGATAAAAACAAATACTCAATAGACGATTCTCAAAGGGAGGCCGAATCATGGCCCCACACTCATCATCGTCTCTCAAATCGCCGGGAAAGGACTCGAGGAGTGAACTGTTTGATAGACCTCGCCAGGTGAGCCCTCCAGGTAACTCGACCTTCGTGATCGGATGCTTTGATCCAGAGCGGCCCTTGGCTCCAAGGAGGAATTACTCACCAATTCTGACACGGCTTCTAAGTGCCCATGTAGCCTTTCAGGTCCGTTCGCATCATCCTAGGTATCCTGCGTCCCGAGTACCCCTGAACGAAGAGGGAAAGCATCCGAATTCGATATGTGCATCACCGGCAGCCCCGTTCTCCTGATGAACCCCTTCGAAATTATTCACATCACATCGCGGTATGTCTTAGAGGCAACGTGAATCACCTGGCTGACATGGCACGCATGGACAGGTGTTTACGCATGGCTTACTGGGAAAGCATGGAAGGATCATCCGGTTTTCGGCGAGCGCAGACAAAGTTTCACGGCTGATGAGGGACAGGACGACTGTCCTACCAGCCATGAGGCCGCTTGCGAATAGATCTAATCCTCCAAAGCTCGCCTGCATGGCTGTAGACGCCTTAGATAAGCGCTCTTGATGCTAGACACGGGTCGCTCGGTATCGTCACCGAAGAGGAATTGTTCAAGACCTGAGCAGCACGCTTTACACAGGTAGTATGAAGCAAGCGGCCGGTGATTGCTCTTAGCCGATCAACCGTGAACGAGGCAGAGTTGTCAAGCTGAAACTCTGTCGATAAAGGGGCTGGATCGATGCGGGGCGGGTCACGCTTGCTGCATAGTCTGTAGAGGTTACCAGCACATCCGAGGACTATTAAAAGGCCCCGTGTCGCCAACAGAGTAGGCATGGCCAGAACTTGTATGACTCTTCCTCGTCCTGCTGTACCTCTCGCATCAAGAGTGATTGTAACTCCCGTAAACCATCGAGCTCTACCCCCGCTCCTTCCACGTGAGCTGCCCACCTGTACACCTTCGCTATGGTCCTTCCAATACATTACCTTGAGACTGTTATCAAGTGAGTGAGTTTTTCCTTTTATTATATCCTCTTGTCGGTAGAGAGCTGACTTGTACTTGTTGAAGCAAACTCGGTGCTGAGACTACATCTTTCGTTGTTGGCGAAGACGGAACAAAGGAGTCAGTACACAGAAATCTGCTGAAGTCCCGCCCGATTCTTCTCGAAAAGTTATGCAACGCGCCACCGGGAGATTCGCCTCCAGACGTTGTTCACCTAAAACATATTCCCAAACATCTGTTCCAATGTCTTCGGTCCTTTCTGTACTGCGGCGACTATCCTGAGCCGCAGCCGCAAGAATGCTGTGATAGAACCGCAGAGAAGTCCGCACAGCACCGAAATGTACCAGTACGGCAGGATACCTCGGTTGATGGCGCTCTGGAGCCCTCAACCGGCGCCGATCCGCAGATAGATCCCCAATCTGCATGCAACGATGACACGATCCAGTTCGCGTCCATATCCTATTATCGGAGTGACAGTGGAGGAAACCAGAGCTCGGGCATGTTGCATGGTATGCCTAAAATACAGAATATGCCCGACAAGACTCCATATTCTCTGAGTCTGTTCTCGATGAGATTGACAGAGCTTCGGCGCGGCCTGAGGAAACGTAAGCGCGATGGTGAACAGCCCTTGTGCGAAAAGGTATATATGAACAGCTGCATCGTCAGAGGCTACGCGATCGACCTCTTTATGGACATGGTGCCGTCGAGCCGCCGATCTGAGCTCCCTGGCTTGGAGCCAACATATATCGGTGATCCGTTGAAGTGGTCTCGTCGGGCTGCATTGCTCTGCCACGTTCACTTGTACGTCATGGGGGGATTCTATGGCATCCATGACTTGACTTGGCTGGCACTGCGGTACCTCAAAACTACACTACAAGTCTACGAGGTTTGCGCGGAGCGCCTCTCCGACCTTGTTGACCTCATCCGTCCACTTTACGAAGGGACCACGAGACCAGACCCAGGTCGGGATATTCTCTCTGCCTATTTTGCCATTATTCTCAACGATATCGTGGAGAACCAGGCTTTCAAGGAAGCAAGAAGGAACTATCCCGAATTCGATGACGACTTTTCTACGGCTATGAAACGTCAGATGCCGTCACCTCACGTACGGCAACCAGTAAGCACCAGCCGCTTACCAAAGCTGTCCTCTGAGAGATTTAATTTAGACGCTGCTCTGAGGACCAGTTGATGGCCTGAGGTGCACTGGGTGAGTTATCGGAGAACGTGAGAAACAACCATTCAACGGTCATATTACCACATCGCCCTCGTCCCTTGAGCGTATTTCAAACTGTTTTTTTTCTTCTTCTTTGGTTTTACTTTGTTTACAGGAGAAAGATGAGAAGAAAAGGGGCCTTGTTTTAGTAATTGGGTTTTATAACTGTCCATCGAGTAGTCCAATCTAGCGCCATCGATCAAATTGCTCTGCCAAGAGTAACAAATCTCCAGATGCCACCAGTGCTGATGATGTCTTTCGACAAACGGCTTCCCACACAAACATGACGATGTTAGTAGGAATTGAATTAGGGAAGGCGACTATCCAGCGATTTGCTAGACTGAGAGCTACAGTGGCGAGCCTGTGATGTGCCGTGTGACAACTGGGGTTAGAATCAGCTTCTCAAGCCGAGGCTATTTTGTGGGGTTGTGATGTCAGCACCGAATTGGTCGTAAATCGCGGCAGTACGGCGTGAAGGCCGCCATGTGACTTTGCGACGCACGAGACGGAACGAAAATGAGTCAAGTTCCTTTGGGAGCACGATACTCAGAAACCTTATCCCCTTCTTATTGTCCATATTGGTAACAACAGGTCTGCGGATGAGAAACGCTAAACGCCAATGCCCTGATCTGCTTAAAGTTGCTTTATCTAGCCGTTGTCAAAGTATGCCTTCCTGTGTCGGCCCTATTGAAACCATCGCCCGAGCGGCGCGGCGGCGTCTATGGTCGGCAGACTTAGAATCGACTTGAGAATGCCGATCCGGCTTCGCACTTCGACAGTCACACGAGCAACATAGCTTTGCGGAGCTTCTTTCTGAAAGAGAAGCTTAATCCGTGATAATGCTCGATCGATGACCACGGTAGGATCATGGCGTAATCGTCTGTCGTCATGATACGCTCTTTGGAATATAAGACCCTGTCACAAATTATCGAAAGACGTGTTCGTGTAGCATCTAGTCATACAGTACAGTTCAATCACATTCGTCCCTTTCGAAAATGCATACCCAACAAGCTATGAAGCAGATTATTGATCACAAGTTCGAAGATCAGAAGCTACTAGAAGAAGCTCTAGTAGCAGCAGGCGCTGATGCCGAACCTCCGATAAACGATACGAAGCGACAAGGAAACCAGAGGCTGGCCCTGATCGGTGACGCTGTATTGCGGCTTATCCTCGTCGATGACGGGATCGTGTCGGGGAAAACCACTGGCATGCTGCAGCCCTTCCTCTCCGCTGGTGATGGCTAACGGTTCGGTCAGGGGACTGCCAGTCTATATGTGCGGCTGAAGCGTCGAACGCGGCTCTGCGGAAGATCCAACAGCACCACAACGTCGGACCACTTATTCAGACATCTCCGGCGCAGAAGGGTCAAGTGTCGCCGATAACGGGCGCCACTACTATCGAGGCAATCGTTGGTGCCGTCTGGATTGACAGCAAACGCAATTATGCTCATGTACACAAGTGCGTCCACAATTTTGGCATTGGCAAAGGACTGCTCAACGAGGAAGGACACAGTTACTAGGCGATCCATCGTGTTTGGGATGAATGAAATGTACGGCGATCTGGCGAAGTCATATGTACCGAGTACAGGAGCTTCCTACGTTGCGTGTCTGGCTTAACGGCTTGTTGTCCAAGATCACTAGTGAGGGTCGGTTCGGCTGCCTGTAGACGTCGCTTCTCTTCTTGACTATAACACAGTTTAAAGTCTTTTGAATACTGAAGCGCTTTGATGGGCGCCAAATGAAACCCCGCTTATCACACAAGCGATGCGGCAATGCGAAATAGTCAAGTGTTCGAATATTGCCAGACCAAATTCGCATTGCCCAAGCGGAAGTTCGAGTTTCGTGTGCAATCAAGTGGTATGAATTCAAACTCCATGAGCGTGCAGTCTGAAACCAGGGGTTTGCCGGACATCAAAAGTGTTGGGAGTATGGCTGAGCAAAAAGTCGCTGCCGTATCAACCGTCGGACTCCTCAAGAGACTTCACGCCCTAGCTCGACCATGAACAAAGATTCGCGGCACGAGATGAAAAAGACATGCGGCTCGGCGACGGGATATGACCATGCATGGTCTGCCTTGTCTGCATACACGATAGGGTGCTGGCGCTGCGCACGAGTCAGATTCACCTCGCTTGCTGAAAGGCATTTCACCTTGTAGCCGAGATGCTCAGCCTTGCGTCGTTTTGCATCGTTTGGGCCTACTGAATATTCTATCTCCAAGTTGAGACAGCCGGCCTTGCGTAGTGTCGTCGTCTGGCCGTGTTCCATTGTGCCCCCAGATCGTGGCGGACACGATGTGCCCTTGGTCGTTCGCGCGGAAGTGACACCTCGGCATCCGCATGAGATGAGTCCTTGATTTCGTGCCGGTGATCCCGACCGACGCCACAGAGGTTGTCGTCGGCATACTTCGGCGAGGAACTCTGATGTGTGCCGTCTGTCGTTGAACAGCTACTTTCGCCGTGACGACCAAGCTGCACGCATGCGGCCGCCTCCTGGGGCTCGGCCGATACTGTTTCGTCGGAGGCCGCGCAAGGTAGGTTGCAAGACGCCAGTATCGACACTGACTGTTCAAGGGTGAGTATTGTGCTCTCTAGCGGATCTGGGAATGCCATTATCCTTCGCGACGTCAGGACACCGTCCATGATCCTTCTGATTTTGGTTTCTAGAATCGTGTTGAACTGTCTCGCCTTGTCTTAAGAACCACTATCAAAACGCAATCGCCATCTAGGGTATAACCGCCCGTGGCTCTTAGGGATGTGGATCTTTCCGCTCGTGACGAGCAAGCTGTGGCAAAGAAAGCAGGCGTCCTTACTTAAACTGATGACCCTTGCCGGACGTCTGAGCTTTCGGCTATGGCAATGCCATTCGAGCTGCACTTCGGCGTGTATTTTAGCTTCCTCCAAAATTTGTCGCGTCTGCTGGACGAAAGACTGTTCCGCATCTTAAGCTCTCAAGCCCAACTTGCGGAATAGTCGTTCGAGGTTATCTGGCACACCGTCCCTGCCGCAGATTCTTACCAACGTCGAAGAGAGGGATGGTTTGTAGCAATAGCGAGGGGCTCTATCAAGACGCATAAAGAGCTGGTCTGATAGGGCACTAACAGCAGGCTATCTACTTCGAGGTAGTCTTCGAGCCCCCCAAGGAGATATCGTAATTTTATGACACCTGCCAGCCTGCACGCCGCTTGCATGATTCAATAGTTGATATTCCGTCCATCGTATATGGCTGTATTGAACCACCAGCCTGCACTGATTTTTCATGGCGTGGTACCTATGGCTGTTATTCATTCGGGCCCTATCGTTGATGCTCTATCATCTTCTAGATATCGCGCAAGGTGCTCTCGATCCATTGCTCTGGCAAGCTTCGCATAGGTCCACCCGTAAATCCCGAACGTCCGGTCGGATCTCGCACCCTTGTCTCGAAGGAGATTAATGACCTCTATGGCCTGCTCCGACGGCAGGGTCAAGGCATAAACAGTTGGTGTGGCCCCATCTGTGTCTTCAACGTCTGGCTCAACATGAGACTCGTCAATTATTCTGCTGATTTCCTTGATTAAGCCTCTCCCTGCTGCAGCGTGAAGAGCGTTGACACCGCAGCAGCAGCTGGGATCTGCCCCTAGTCGGAACAGTACATCCGCCATATCAAGGCGACCAAACCATAGCGAAAGAAAAAGGGCCGTTAGGCCGGAATGTTCCGGGAGTTCATCGACGTCTGAGAATTTGAGGAGGACGGCGAGGAGATCGATACGGCCATAGACGGCGGCAAGCTGAAGCGGTCTGAGCGAGATGGTCTGTTCAGATTCCGCTCTGTTTTTGTCGTAGACAAGATTCCTCGAAAAGTTCTGAAGAGGCAGCACGGTAAGCCGCTTCGAGATGGTTCTCTCGATGCTGGTCCACCTCCTGAGCTTCTCTTCTGGCTGACCCGTAATGGCGGGCAAGGATCCCGGCTTTTTGTACAAATCATTTAGAATGACTGAGAAAAGAAAACAATCGGAATCCATATCATATAGTGATTCTGACTCTGGCGCGTTTGTTCTGGATGTCGGAGTGAAAGGCATGTTGGGGAGGACGGAGGTGAGAGAATGACGTCCGTGGCAATGTTTTGAAGGGACCTTCGTTCAAATATTCATATGCCCTGAAATTAAGCCCACAGAGAAGCCTGCAACCGTCCCAGCACGGGCGCACCGTGTTTGCGCCAGTCCTATCCTCATCTGGTAACCCACCCCGTTGGTTTTTACAGATCACGGTAGGCTGATCGCTTGCTTCCCTTCAAAGCCTAGTTACCTCCCTTACCTTGCCCAAGGCTGTAAGGGTGGACAGTGTCAACAGATATCACTAGCTGATTCGTTTTCGCAACTCGTCGGCTAGAAAACTTAACTTTCCTCCAATATCAGCAGTGTGGCCTCTACCTGCCTTGAAGGGCACGTTTCGAGAACATCTGTTACGCGTGCCAGGTCCAGCGCCTTTCGCCGCGTCTTCATCGGACGTTAAGGTCGGTTCAAGTTCAGCACTCTCCTACATTGCCATGCCTGCCATGTCTCCAATACGGAAAAAATGCGGCCGGCCTCGGAAGGACGGCTCTAAGGAGGAAAAAGCGAGGTAAGGCATTGCCGCAACATGTGTTCAGAGGCGGCTAGAATCAGCAGCAGCACGGGGAGACATCCAATGCCGAGTCTACACAGCACCAAACGTGGAAGCTGGGCCAAATTTAGCTACCCAAACAAGATACTCGCAGCCTCTGGACTGCCTGGACGTGTTAGTAGAGGCTACACGCTTGGTTCAGCAGACCGATACATCGATCCGTCTCTCCTCCTCGATCGAATCGATTAATATATAACTTTAATAATGTGCCGCCGGACGACCAACTCGAGAAGTATAGATATGTATGTATACATAGGAGAGGGAGTGGTGTTGATGCCCCATGACTGGCTTAGTAGCGAGGGCAGATTTCCGTGTGGAAAGAGGTGCCTTTTGCTAGCTTTGCGAAGTCATGAAAGTTGGTTCCTGTTGCCTTGTGGATCGCCCGCAACAACGACGGTCCCAGCCGTAGTCGTTTGCGGAGGCCACTTTGCGGTAGTAGAAGATATGATATGCGTTCTTGCGGTGGTCGCAAGAGCAGTTATTCGTCGATTCCAGGTGGTTGAAGCGTTCGTGATAGGTCGCGAAGTCGCCATGGTGTGTTCTTGCGGCCAGAAGGTGATGTAGGGTGCTCCTGGGAAGTGTCAGTTCCTTGGGGCCCCTTAGATCTGCCTTAAGGTCAAGGGGTATAGATGCCTCGGGCATATTATTTGTCCACCAGCTCGAGAACTCATCGCGCGACATAGTTCTGGCTTGTCTTCGTATGAAGGCGAGGGTAGGTGGGAGATCAAGGGGCTCAAAAGAGCCCCGCTGGGGCTCCCAGCACCTCTGCATCGTATACATTAGCTGATCTGAGTCCTTCGCAGCCAGTTCCCTTCAGCTTGTGACCCCGGAAGATGACAAAACCGTACCCTACGCCGTTATCCCGCTTTGAACCGTCCGTGAAGACGACTACGTCTCGTCTTGGAAGGCATGCTTGCCAGTCCAGGGATCGGGATGTTGCTCTCACCTCGTCGGGCAATCTGGGGGATACCGGAGGGATGCGGGGTTGTAGGAGAGGTCTGGGCGCCTGTGGGAGAAGGGCGGGTAGCCGGGTTGCGCGTCCTCGATCTGGGGGTTTGAGATGCTGGACCAGCGGATGTGCCGAATTAAGCGATTGGAGACGAGCTGCGAAGCGACGCCGATGGCTCTCGATGAGGATGTCAATGGGAGGGAAGCCACTCTCGCGGTAGAGTGCCGGGAGCGGCGTTGTCTTCCATGTCGGTGCAGTTGCCCGCAGTGAACTAGCATACGTCTTGTGTGTCCTGTCAAGTAGGTGCTGTGATCGTGATGGTTTTCCGCCGATATCGCGACCGGGATACCATGCTTCTGAGCCACATAGCAACATTGGCTCGATACATGCTTTGACGGTTTTTCGCGTTGCGTACGGAGGGGGACCGCATTGTGTGTTGGCGATCCGCCGCAGGAGGTTCGATACCACCTTTGCTTTAGAGTTCCATTCGTTGACACGAGCTTCAAGATCAGCTTTCGGTCGAGCTAGAGTCCCACCCATCTCATGGCTGGTTTTGCCCTCTTTGCTATCCCATTGTGATAAACTGGGGGGTTGTCCTCATTTCATTGCCTTGAGAAGTGCATGACCTCCGTTTTTGGGCAGTCAAAGGTGACGCTTCCCTGTGGTCCCTACCGGATAAGCTCCTCTAGGTCCATCGTCGCTAGGGCCGCTGTTTCCCTTGAGAGAGTTTCTAGTGCCGCAAGTCGTGTTGAGATATAGGTCTCAATAGGCTTTGGGATGATATCCATTTTTGCATTTCAACAAGTCGAACATCGTTCGTTCGTGTAGGGTATGTTGTTTGAAATTGGATGGAAAATGTGGGACCAGTCCTACACGTGACTGATGCAGTTGGCTCGTGAAGAAGCAGGGATGCCATACGATTCTGGTTGGCTACCGTCTGATAAGGGAAAAAATTACTGGCGACTTGCCCCATTTTTATTGTCCCCTGAACGCAAAGGTCAATTCGGACCCGCCTAATTACCATTTGTTAGATTTCATTTCGTGCAGATGACGTCAGCTATCGGCTAAATTGCATCACTCTCCATCGCAGGCTTCGCTGTCTACGGCGACTCAGCATATGATGAGTTATAGTCTCAATATGTACATTGCTTCGCCCTTTGCCGCTGTCTTTCTAGGCACGTTCCGCTTAAAGGCGACGTAGATGTAGCGCAGCGGGGTCATGTTCGTCCACAATTCGAAAATTCACTGTTGCTTTCTGTTGCTGGTGACAGCTGCTGACTTCACTTAATAAATTAGAGTGTTTGTGAATCATCAGTATAAGAGATTAGGTTTCTATGCTCCTTTAGATAGCAATGAAGTAGCGCAATGCAACCTCTTCTGATCATGACCTCCGCTACACATCCTGACTTTGATAATGGGCATCTGAAAGAGTGGTAACCTAATTAGGAAAATGTAACGCAATCTATTCTCCGATGACCTTCGAGGTCATAGAGTTTAACCCAGTGAAACAACAGCAACATAGATCTGAGACAGAAAGAATTTATTTTCAGGTTATTAAAGCATATGGATATTCAATTAAAACTATGCAAGACGAGTAATTCGAGCTGTGGCTTGAAAACCCACGTGCTGATTCCCCCCTAGAAGAACGGAGCTGATGGCTGCCTGGTTCCTCAGGCACAAAATGCGGGAGAACCTTCCTCCGTCCCGACTCATTGAATTTCTAGATTCGGGAGCGGCATCGTTCGTTTCTCACATTACCGGTTTCTCCTATCTTTTAACATGGCTCAGCGCGTCTTCGTTGACTGTCGATCGAACCACGACCCCGTGGCCGTAGGCAAACTTGCCTGCAAATCTCTTATTGGGCGAGAGTATACTTACGAAATGGACTATATACGATGGGCTGGGTCTTTTGGAAATGCGAAGCGCCCCACGAAATGTCAAGTGTTAATCGACTGTGCCATCGCCGATCGCAAACCGGACACAGAAGTTCCTCTCTTATGCTGTAAGGCAACTTCGAGTGGTGATCAGATGTAAGAAATTTAATGTTCGATAAATTCCACTTTACTAATGCAAGGGAGCACAGAATTATCTCTAAGTTCGACACGTCCCCGCTGATATATAACCGTATCAAAGCCGACTATGCCTGGGGTAAACGTGGGCCTGCTACTGTAAACTACGATGCAACAAGCAAGATGAGCTCTTCAGGATGAATCGAGTCACGTAGGTCACGGTCCGGCATGTTGTTCGTGTTGCGAAGACGGAAGGGTGCGGAAAGGGAGCATACAACGGCCGATCTTTATGTGATAGATAAGGAAGATCGAGAGTTGAGGCATAACACATGTACCAAAACTATGACGACTTCATCTCTCTGCACTTCTCCCTTCACAACCGAGCCCCTTGACCCGGTGCTTTTCCCATCCTAAGGAGTAGGGTAGCTGCACTCGGGGCATTTGCCATTCTTTGCGCCGTAGTATCGAGGTGGCTGCGCCCCGCTGCATGGACCGCCCTGAGCTTTGCTGGCGCAAGGAGTAATCTCCCCCACAGCTCTATGCCCACAGTCGAAGTCATATTCCTCTGGTTGACACATGGTCGTGCAATGACAAGCTAAGGGTCCGGTGTCAAGGCAGTACTTAATGCGGGATTGGCCATGGATTTACTCACCTAATAGCAATGATCCCAGATGTTATAAGAGCTTAGAGGATAATCAGGAAGAGGATGAAGAGAATGTAGGGTTGAAGAGAATGAGGAGGATAAAGAAGATATAGGGATGAAGAAAATGAGGAGGACGAGGTAGACGATTGTGTTACGCCCCCTCATGACCCCACACCAACTATCCAATCGTTCCAGTCCTCCGAACCTAAGCAACCAGTCAGGTGGTGCCGTTGGGAATTTGCGCCATCGCGTAAAACAGGCAGCAGCTGTGACTCTCCTGCATACCAACTCGTTCCAACAGTTGGCTGATTTATTAGGTGTCAACCTTTCCTTGATATATGTATAATGGTCTAAGGATTTTAGGTTAAACTTTGTGTCTAGAAAGGTCAAGGAAACGAATTTCGAGTCTTAATCGCAGCGATACACGGGCTAAAGAGTGCACTAAAATGTAGAAAAGGCTTTCCCTAGTTTATTTATTTGGAGAAGCTACATTTTTCTCACTTATGTATTTGGCGTCAGTCACTTCAAGAGACCGATGACAGTTCTCACTCTACACCTCGTGATATGCCTCGCGCACAAAGTCATCGGAATTACGCTTTTGAGTTTTGAGGTCGCCACACTAGCCTATCCGGGACCTAAATGCTCATATCTCTAGCCAACCGGAATTTCGCGGTCAACTCAGGGGTCAGTTCAATTCATGAACGCCGGCGACCAGACGTTAGCCCCTCGCAGGGCTAGGGTTTTTTGTTTATTTATCATTTGACCTTTTTTGCCTGCGGCAGAAACGTTAGCGCCACGTAAAAGTATATGGTTTCTACATAATAATAATAGCTCCGAGGTTTTTCGTTCTTTAGGGAACACGGGGGAGAACGGCGCCCCTATGTTGAGTGTAATATCGTTAGGGAGTCTACAGATTGGGGCATGGCGTCCGTGAGTCGCGATCGGCACGGTCGGGCGACGAAATCGAACGCGACTGGGACGGGATGAGCCCTTCCCTGTTGACAAAGATGATCCAAGGAGAGAGTGGAAGAAATATATCGAAAGGGCCTTGAAGGTTCATCCGTACTAGCAAGGATTGGAGAATGAAAGCTTAGCCGCGGTTGGGCGGTATTTATTCCCCCTTTTTAATGTGTCGAGGCCGGCTAAAGCTTAGAATGGGATTCATATGCCTGGACGAATAATCTGTCTCGCCTTGCTTTATCTCTATAATTGCTGTCGACTTTAACTCGCTTTTACATACCAGGTGACCAAGTGTAAGTTGGTGCAACTCCAAAGCGTAGTCTGGTCTGGAGCCGTCATGATCAATTAGCATTGGACGCTGGACGCCTCACCACTTCTTCAGCCGGCGGCCAGGTTCTCCAACAAGCTTGCCGTGAGTATCGCACTACCCCTTCCGATTTGGATTTCCCCAAAGTTGTATTGCTCACTGGACCATAGTCAAGATGTTGCATGGCGCGAGCCACGTAACTTGTGCCGCCCCGCGGTGAGGTAGTATTATAAACCCCCTCTGTCTATGCTTGATATAGAAGCATTGTACTGACCAGTAGACTACCGTAGATTAAGCTTTCGGAGTTTGCATAGTCTATTCTCACCTGTCCATATACAATGCCTTCAGCTAATAGCTGGGGAAACACAAGTAAGTGATACATACCCTAGACTACTGTACTAACGTCTGTTTTTATACTTGAAGCGTAGGTAGTAGAGTCGAGAAGTGCTTGCATTTAAGAGAAGCGACGAATGAGGCCGTATGGGGAACCATGTGGAAGGAGTTTAAAAAAGGTCTTTGCAAAGACTGCGCTGTTGTGCAGGGCGCTCAAAGATTCTCGCGACTGCTCACATGAGTGAGCTCGCAGGCCGAGCTTGAAGGGACAGGCGTCAGCTGCCAAAAAGTCGTGAGAAATGGTCGAAACTAGCTGTTTTTCCGCCAGCTCATCGACCCCACAGTCTCTCACTGGGGATTCAGGGCTGACGGTCAATCGATTCGACGCTGCACTGCAGCACACGAGAGTATGAGGCTAAGCCCAGAAGAGAACGTGTAGCGTCTCAAGCTAATTATATAAATCATACTCGGTCCCTAATTCTTAATCTCCTCCTACAAGTAAATGTCCCTCGTCGCTCCACTAGTCACACGCCTAAATCGCATCAGTGTTTGAGCCAATCCGCATTACGCAAGCGTTGAAGTCATGTCAGGCAGTTCTTCAATGTTGCGTGGCTCTGCCAACGATAGCAGCCGCGCCTCCCAGGTATCCGGAATGGTTACGAGGTCTCGCTGCGCTGGGGCCAGCCTTGACCCCGACAAGGACGGGGTATCCGAGGGCTCGGATATGGAACCGATCATTGATTCGTGCAGCGAACAAACCGATGAGTCCTATAGAGAAGAGGTTGAGGGGTCGAGCACAGACGGTTCCAAATTCGGTTCAGATAGTTCCACAGAGTTTGGCGGAGCACCACTGTACCCCTGCACGCCAAAATCTCGCCAGCTGAATGGAGCACTTTACCGCATCAGGAGACCGAGACGAAGCAGGGTGTCTGAACGTATAGCTAGATCAGGGTCAGGATCCGATGCAGCCTCTTCTCCCTGCTCTCGCCTGGGTCGGCTTGGCAAAAGGCCCGCTATTAGTCAAGACCCTTCGCTTCAAGATAGGCTTGAGGATGCTATCTTGGCTCTTGATGGGTTAAAACGGTGTCTGCGGGGTGTTGTGTTGGAAATCGGACACGCTAACTGACGGACGATAACCAGTAGCTGTATTCATGCGATCAGCTTATCGAAATGTGTACATGTGCTATAGCCGTTTAACCCAAGACTAGTGACCATCCAACTTACGATACTACTTGTAAGGGACCCAATATGTACAGGATACGATCAGTTCCTTTTTTTGAACTTCTAATAAGTGCTCCCCTCCGCTGTCAAAACTTTCACACTCATTATGCTTTCGTATTCCAGCCCAAGTTCAGGGAGGTCGACCTTCACCTTTACTCCAACAATCGCCCCCCCTTCCCATACTTGAGTAATCTGGATAACATTAGTCTCTTCACTGTTCAGTATAGAGTTGCAGGGTTGGATCCCGACCCACCTCGAACATTCGGTGACTGGTAACTGTTTCTCTCTCGAGTGGTTTTGACTCCTGATAAGGGTATTCTTTAGGTGACGGAATGGAGCCGCCATCTTGGGACCCAGAGACAAAGATAGTTCCGGGTGGTTGTGAGTCAGGAATGACAACACTGGATAATTCTGGTTCTGAGTCGAACTGCCCAGGAGGTGGCCTCTGGTGTGATGTTGGTTCGCCCGTCGAATCCCGCCTGTGTTTGACTCCTCTGTGCTTATGAAGCAGACCTTGCCGATCCTCGCGTTGAATGGAAGTAAATTCGTGATCTGTATCAGTGGGGGTTCCCGGATAAGTAGATGTATCCGTGACATGTCCAGCCATATCGGTAGTGACTGGGAACAGGAACGAATATTTCGACG
>JAADYS010000951.1:0-20209 GCA_012931995.1 Fusarium albosuccineum | reverse complement strand
GGAGAAGGGTATAAGAGACAGGGGGGAGGGAGAGAAGAAGACGAGGGGGGAGAGGAAAGAAGGAAAAAGCAATAGCATAGCGGAAAAGCCACAGACGGAGTAGCGATCAATAATTGATTGATCGCGACAAGCCAAAAAGCAAAAGATGGGATGGATGGATGGGCGATGAGCAAGCCCGGTGGCCGAGACGAGAAAAGAGGAATGAATGATTTGAATGACTGGATCATGACTTCGGCATGGACGGTATGTACCAAGATGGAAGTATCCTTCAGCTCCAATGACAGGGCAATCCGCAACTATGATTCATTCGTGTTCATTGTTGATGCGCGACGGTGATGGAACGTATCGTGGGCGCTGACCGACCGCGGCGTCATCACCATTTCCCAATACAATCAAAAGATGCCCGTCAGCGCCTGTATACTGGCTGGCTGTGCTGCTGTGCTTGTGACTGTGATGACTGTGACTATGCCGTGTGCTTGTGTCCCATTGCCGCGCGCAGCCCGTGATTGTCTGGAGAAAAGCCCTGTTTCTGGGGAGAGAGGGATGGGTGGCTGTGATTCAGATGCTGGCAGCGAATCGAGGCTTGATGGCTTGGGGTTTAGTGGTTGGTGGCAGGCCTCCTCCCCCAGATTACGAAGCCATAGGGCAGACAAGCAAGGTAAACAGAGGCACTGAGACAGGAGTGAAAACAGCCACCAGAAGCAATCAATCAAGCAAGCACCGAGCGAGCAGGCGAGCAGGCAATCAAGCAGGCATGAAAGTCGAAAGCAGGTTTGTTGTCTTGGATGCGAGCAGCAAGCTGTCTCAAGAGCGTCCCCGACGCGGCCGACGGCTTGTTCCTTGTTGTTGCAACGTATCCCGCTGTTTGCTGCCCATATGAAGCTGTGCTTATCTCACCCTCTCGAGGCATCTTGGTTTCCCGTCTCGTCACTCGGGCAGCTATTTACAGCACAGAGTAACAACAGGCGCCTCCTTGCCACATAAGCATTTCTCAGCTCGCCGGCTCGCTCTCGCATCTTCTTGACAGCCCGGTCGGCTCATTACTGCAGCATACGTAGTAATTCTTTCTGAGTGTCAGTATTTTTATTTATTTATTTTTACTTCTTTACACGAGCACGACGATTGCGCTCGACTCGTGTTCCTCGGCGTCTTGGGCAGGTCGACCCGAAGAGCAGAGATAACACAAGCAAAAATACAGTAACCTGAAAGCTTGGCAAATTCTTGAATAGAATTGGATACCGAGATACCGATTACCACGGCCACGCCCCCAAAACCTCTGGCCGACGGCTAAACCGCCGACCGACCGCTACAAAGCACCAGAGAGAGAGAGTAAGAGTCAGAGTCAGCTCCCCACGACTCCGCTACACGCCTCATCCACGTTGCACGCCCTCTGGAAGCCATCCATCCGCTCGGCGCATCCACTTACCCGCCCTTATTGTCTCCCATTACTCGCCTACTCATCCACCGCTCATTTCCCCACGCCCCCTGCCACGCCCCCACACCCATCTCTGGCTGGTCGGGATTCTTCGCCGAACTTGTCAGGACTCACCAAGTCAGAAGCAAGCCTAAGCGCACCCAGCACCCAGCAGTGCCAGCACCCAGCAGTGCCAGCACCCAGCACCCAGCACCGCTCCGTATCCCGACGCCCGACCTGACGGGTTGGACCCTTGCATCCATTCCTCCTGCCCTTTTACGGAGGTACCTTCGTACCTGCTCCTGCCGCGAGGGAATCTTGACCGGGACCCTTGGCCCGCTCTCGCTCGCGATTCCACCCCCTCGGTCGCGTACACGCCCCATCCCACTCGCATTCTCATCCTCCATTCCAGCATCGCCCACCCCCCTGGGCTTCCCTTTGCCGGCTGCCTGTCCGTCTTGCTTCATTTATAACAAACCCACGTCCCCGGGTTCTCATCCCAAGGATCCATTTATCTGCTCTCCACAAAGAACAATAAAGCATCACCAAGCATCTCTTGCTATTCAGCAACCCTCAGCTCACCGAGCTTCACTCACCATCCTCTCCTCACCTTCTCCAACAACAACAACCCCCACAATGTTTGGTTCATACGGCTCCTACAGCTCCATGTGCGCTACCTCGGCGCCCATGGATATCACCTCGCGCAACAGCTTCAGCGCCCACGACTCGGCCTGCGCATTCCCCTCTTGGCCCCGACGCGAATCTCTCTCCGAGTCCGATCGGGAGGAACGCCCCACGTCTTATCTCTCCGACGACGATCTGTTCCTCCCCGATCCCTTCGACAACGACGACGCCCGAAGCGTCTCCAGCGCCGACAGCTCTTCTGCCTCGCCTTCCAACATGATCTCCGACTTTGAGCTCCTCCAGGCTGAGCGCGAGCGCCAGGCTGCCATGCAGCGCGAGTACATTCGCGTTGTCACCCTCGAGAAGGAGCGTCGACGTGCCGCCGCACGAAAGCAGCGACGTAGCAGTTCCCACAAGAAGAGTCCCAAGACCAAGCTCAGCTCCATCGAGGAGGCTTCTGAGTAAATGAGTTCTTGGTTGCTCTTCATGACTGTTACGATTTAACGATAGCGTGCGTATTCACTTTCACAAGCATGCCAGTCGCAGTTGACTAACACGGTCTCAGGCTGCTTTCTTTGCATTACTGGCGAAATGATACCCCAAGGATACCCCACACATCAGATCGCATGTGCACAACAATAGGCTGCACATGCCAGATCATCTACACCACTTTACCATCATAATGGAGATGGATATTCAACACCAGGACACCACACGTGAAGGCAACCATCACACCTTCAACCGACCAACCTTAATCAACACCGACGCGACAACAACTTTCTACCGCCGGCTTAATCAGTAACCCTTTGTGGGATACGATAGCCGACCGCCATATTTACCACCACACCCACTTGATCGATGACGCCATGACGGGATTTCCTTCGGTTTCGGACAGGCGGTGGCCACCACGCTTCCCCAGGCTCCAAAGTGGGGGTGGGGAGGGCTTATCCGGTCCAAGAATATGAGTCAGAAGAAGGATGCCCACCAAGACGTCTGCCGGACCGAGATATGGATGACAACAACAACATCAACAAACCCCATCCATGGAAAGCGTTCCGATCGGGGCCGAGCTCCTCCGACGAATATTGCCCGGGCGGGTGGAAGGGTGTGGGCCTCGGTGACTTCGGCCTTTGACCGGAGCCAGAGGATCCTCTTCCCCGCACGCGGCCCGGTCACGGATCAGTCTTCGGTTCATCCTTTCCAGCATCAAGCTTGGCCCGCGGCTCGCGCGTCGTCGGTTACTCTCTCTTTTCTCGGCTCTATTGAGCCGCCTATTCATTTAATGTTACTTGTTTTATTGGTTCATCCATCCTTGGTCCAGCACAAGGATCGGAAAGCATCGCCAGCGCATGTACTTGTTTTCTTGCATTTGTTTATTTTCATGTATCGGGGCATTAGGGCATGGGAACATCAACATTGGGTCATGGGGCATTGGTTACAATCTTGCATCAGCCGCCCTCCACTGGGCTGGGCCACCATCAGCTGGCACACGCATTTGGGAACACACTGGAGCAAGAGTCACGGGAAATGGGATATTATGCATTCAACACACACAGGCATTGTTTACATGGCGATTTGGGCATTTTACTTTAGATACCTTAGGATAGTTACTTGGTTTCTTGTGGAGGCGGCCCTCGAGCCTGCCCTGGTTTTTCTGAGATACCCTATTAGTTAGCATCACACACAATCTTATTCATGGCTATTGAAGCAAACACTATACTCTCGAGTCTCCTCTTTGATGTGATTTGGCGTCTTGCTTGTGACAGTGGCTAGTGTTCTGGCCGTTGGCCCATAACCTTATATCGCAGCATCGTATTGTCCTCTACTTTGGGGTCTTCGCCGATTACCAAGAACGTGAAAGCCATCAAGCACGTGTCGCGCACCATCTACAGTACCGACCGCCCGTTGAATACGGCCAACAATAGAGCTGTCACCGTTTTAGCCGCCATGCCCGTCCCGTGCAACCGTAGAGGCGTCTCCCTTATCTAGCCTCGCCCGTGGTAGCGTCCCGTGCCGTCAAGAGCTGTCACATGGTCGAGGCTGACGCCTTTGCCGCCGAGGAGGGTTGAGCGGTGAGTCGCATCTCGCGCGCGCCATCGATCAGCGCCGATTTGGGATGCGAGATTTCTCACGTGAAGCCCATGGGATTGTTGTTTGGCCTGGGAGTGGATGTAGAGGGTTGGGGGTTTGGTGTAGAGTGGTGATGGTTCTTTGTCGGCTGGCGCCTTTGTTGATTGTGACTTGGATGGTGGCGGGCATGGGATATGAATAGATGTGATAACGGTGAAACATGGTGCCTGTGCCGTTTTCTTTGTCTTGTTTTTTTTGTTTATGTGTTTGGGGATTGTGATGCGGAACAAACCGGTTTCGAACGTGGTGGTGTAGTATCAAAGAGCACTGGGTGAGTTACCTGATACCCGCAGCTGGCCCATGGCAGACAAAGGAGGTGTGATCCTATAGATGAGGGTTGTCGAAGACCATTACTTGTGTAGTTATTGTTTCTGGGTTACTTTGTCTTCAAGGCTCTGCGCACGCTGGTAATGGCCGAGTGTCACCATCCTTCATGTGAGAGGGCTTCTTGCCAGACTGCCCGGATAATACGAAGACGAGCTGGGCTTGATTTCGGAGTACAATCCAAAGTGAGGGAATGCTCACCTGGAGGGCATATAGCTGACAAATTCTTGGTTCGTCGTAGATATCCTCTAAACTACGCCTGTCGGGTAAAGACTTAGTTGACAGTATTTGACAATTCTCCTAATGTTTTCATCTATCAAGACTGGTTCCAACAAAGACATCTAGGTGTCTGAGATAATACACTTGCGAGTAGCTGAAGCCTCTTTGAGAGAACTTGCATGGTGACATTCCATTATACACAGGTTTAGTCTTACTAAAAACTTCCACATGCCACAATAATATCGAGATGTCGTGTGTATCCACTCTACCGAAGCTAGAGGTGTACCTTAAACTACATCTTGTTAACTCGAAATGACAAAGTTGAAGTGAAGTTGCCGAGGCTTGGCTCTTCTATGAATGACTTAGTCGTGTGAGCTTTCTATAGTGGAGAGAATGATTGGAGCCCAACTCTATGAAAGAATGGTATAAATTGATTGGACATGATGCTTTACCTGTTTGATAGAATGGTGGATGCGTCTATGTTGCAAGCATGTGAAAACCCATGTGTCCGAAGGATAACTAGCCTGTATACATAAACCCCGGAAACACTAAGCCATGTGACTTCCTTTGGTCCTCTTTTTGACAAAGACGCTAATGACTTGGTGCATAGGTTAATAGTAACATGGGGAAATTTCATTGTGCATGGCGATGAGCTTGTAGTGTTGGTGTTGGACGAGAAGGTTGTGATCGGAAGATCTGGGACTAGAGGGGGTGTGCCCTTATGCTGCCGTAGACTAGAACTTATTCTTATTTAAGAAGATACAAGATCACCAGGTAACTAAGCTTCTGGATTGATCTGATATTCTTGGAGAACGTTAACCTGGGGGTGCTGATGTGAGAGTTATGGCTGTGATGAGGGAGATGAGTTCTGGACTTGTTTACCTCTCAGGCACTGGGTACATGTGAGATGCGACGACTTTCTGCATGGAGCCGGTTGAACTCAGTGAACAGAATATACGAGTTGGGGGTATACAAAACATGGATGAAATTATGGGACTCTGATGTTGATACCTCGTGGACGGCCGCGGTATCACGAGCGAGTTGATGCACGTGGACTCGGCGCTGGGTCATTCAGACGGAATTACTACATATCCAAATACTCCCCAAATGAGAGCTATACTATTGAGCGGCACTCAGACCCTCCCTAGGCAAGTGTATTGGCTCGGTAGGTTTCATTTGAGCCGTGTATGTCAAACAGAGAGGCCTATTTCTGACACCAGGTAGATGTCATGTAGCAACCGGCATGTAGACGACTGAGTTTTGATACGAAGAGAGTTAATTGAACTTCTGAATGACTATGACGACACAAGCCGTTCTCTGGCCTGCTGAAGTTCTTGGACAACGACGACGATGATCGCTCGCCTACTTCATTCATCTCAACTGTCAACGTTGCCGTTTCACTCAACCCAAGGCCATGGCAGTTACTCCAGCAGTGACTAAGCTCCACCAGGCTTACAAAACCCACCGAGTCCGATAAGCTTACTTTTTGGCATTATCTTGGCTCCAAGGCGTAGGGCTATACGAGGTGCGAGAGGGTGAACTCATTGTCATCATGGCAGCTTCCCCGCATCATGAACTTTAGTAAGAAACTCAGCCAAGCTCGAAACTCGACATGCTGCTATAACCATCACGTCACCCCCATGAATTACAAACCCACGAGTTAATTTGTCATCCAACTTGTCACTATAAAACTTGACCGTGTGCTGTTGGAAGAAATAGGTCTCATCAAGCTCCAACTGCAAAGCCCATCATGGTCAACGACAAGGATCGTGAACACCTCCGCCTCGCCGTCACCCTCGCCCGGGAGGCGCTCGACGCTGGCGACGCCCCCTTTGGCTCCGTGCTGGTGTCTGAGGGCAAAGTCATCCAGACGGACCGCAACCGCACCGTCACGGGCGCAGACGGCGATAACCGCGCCGACGCGACGCTCCACCCAGAGTTCACGCTCGCGCACTGGGCGCAGCTCAACCTCACGGCCCCGGAGCGCGCAAAGACGACCGTCTACACCTCTGGCGAGCACTGCGCCATGTGCTCTGCCGCGCACGCCTGGTGCGGCCTGGGCAGGATCGTGTATGTGAGCTCGACGGAGCAGTACGGCGCGTGGAAGGACGAGTTTGGTGTTGACCAAGGGCCCGTGAGCCCGTTGAGTATCAGACAAGTTGTGCCGGGCATTGAGGTTGAGGGGCCTGTCGAGGGATTGGATGAGGATGTCAGGGCTCTTCATGTTGAGAGATGGACGGCGCAAGGGTTCAAGTCGTCCAAGGCTTGAGGTTGTCAACGGACGGGCATGTTTAGGCGTTGTGCGATGAGGTGTTGTTTCAGTATATCAACAGTGAGGCTCATGAGTTTGATGAGATTGAATAGCTACCATTGAATAACCTACCGGCAGACTATCTTGATCTGAGAAAGTATCCGTGCTGGTAGACTCGCTGAGAACGATGGGTTTCACAAGGACTCTTGAAACTTGGCCATCATTAATTACACTAGCCTAATGTGAACCTAGACCACCTGAACCATTTGTAATCCTATTTCAACATCAATGTGAAGCCATCTATCCTCGTATTTGTCATTCGTCATTTGGTCGCCATTATCTTGCTAATCAACTTGTCTGTAGCTCTTAGTTGAGTCACAAAAAAAGTGACCGGCTGGAATGAGTCCGAAAAGTCTCCGCAACAAGATAGTATAACTAGACTAAGCTACGCCATGTAGTTACCCCTCAGCCTCTAACTAACCAACAAATCTCACTTTATTAATTATCAACGCACAATCCCCTCTGCCAATATGACACGAGATATCCTGATCGTGGGAGCCACCGGCCAACAAGGCAGGGCTACCATCGACGCAGTCTACAAGACTCTCAAGGCCTCTCCGCAGCAACATCAAGAGATTCGCCTTCTGGCCTTGACGAGATCCATCTCATCGCCCAAGTCTCAGGCACTCAAATCAACATACCCAGACATTGTTCTTGTCCAAGGCGACACGCAAACCCCAGACTCCATCTTTACAGAGCATCCATCAATCTCCTCCGTCTTTGTCGTCACAGTCCCGCCCAATGATGAAGCCCAAGCCCTGCCTCTCATCGAGGCCGCAGCAGCAAAGGACTCCCAGGTCGACCACATCGTATTCACGAGCGTCGACCGCGGGGGCGACGTCGTGAGTTGGTCTCGACCCACAGACGTGCCTCACTTTGCCGCAAAGCACCGCATTGAGCTCCGCCTGCGAGAGCTGTGCGACGACTCGGGCAAACGGTGGACCATTCTGAGGCCGACGGGCTTCATGGACAGCTACAACCCTGGTTTCTTCGGTCAGCTCATGGCATCTCTCTGGGCGGCGGGTATGCCCTTGGACCGCAAGATGCAGATGATTAGCACCCGCGACATCGGCATCTTTGCCGCCAAGGCCGTGTTGGATCCCGACGCATGGTCAGGCAAGGCCGTTGCACTGGCTGGCGACGAATTGAGCTTCTCTGAGCTTCAGCACGTGTTCCGGAGCACAGTTGGAGAGGATCTGCCACAAACATATAGAGCGCTGGCTTATCCTGTGCTATGGATGGTCAGTGATGCCTCCAAGAGCTTCGAGTGGTTCAGGACAGCAGGATGGGATGCGGATATAGCTGCATTGCGGGAGCAGGAACCTGGCTTGCAAACAGTCGAGGGGTGGCTAAGAGAGTCGAGCCGATGGAAGTGTGTTGATGCAGCGGAATGATCTCTCTAGGGAACATGTAATTCTTGATTGTGCTTTGATACCCAGCCGCCTATAATAATAGACTTGACCATGAAACAACCAGAGATGAATGTGGCTTGCCAGCCTGCAAGCGCCTCCACCCGCTGTCAGGCAATGAATGGCATGTGTACCGACATCATTGTGAGAGTCTTTGAGCTGTCACAACTAAACTCAACATCGGTGGCGTATCCTGAGTTGAAAACTGACTCTCAATGTCGTGGCAGGGCACAGTTATTCGTTCGACAACGTGTCATCCACGTTGAGGAAGTGAATTGATGAGAAATGCACAATCCCGCATCTATCACGCTCCCGCCGATTTTCAACGTCTTAGTTGGGCTTGTTGCATCGCCCACCAAGTCTCTCTTGGCCCAATGCCAACCACCCTCGATGGCCATCATGTTGTCTCATCTGCACGATACAAGACAACAACACTTTGACCACGGCCGGTGCAAAACGCCCGCTCTTCAATGTCAAATCCCATGCCCGCCATGTCTGTTCTCTGAGCTCGCTGTTCCGACAGCCCCTCTCGTCGGCCCCGTTCGCAGCCCAATCGAGGCTTCAACCCCCCCGGCGCCCGCATTCCATTCGTGCACAACGTCGAATCCCCCGCGGAGTCGGCTCGTTTCCAATTGGAGGAGGCCCAAGCACAAGTGAGATCTAAACACGACCTCGTTCGATGCCCTAGATCTCTAGTGGTGTAGGGTCGATGCTTTCAAGAGGGGTCGTGTCTGAGATGTTTAGCTTTCCGTGTTCAAGGACATCATCTCCAATGATGGGAGCGCCGCAAGTTTGAGATTTGAGTGTGGGGAAGCCTGGAAGCCACGCGAGGTGATGGATGGTGATGTGAGGAGTCGGCATGCATCGATGTTCTAGGAGGAGGGTGGTCATCAAGGACCAACCTGTGCACTCTGCTGTGATTGAAATGTGACAAGAAACATGGGCTTGACAAGGCTAGAGAGACTCAATATTGTGCCCAAGCTCGACCAAACGGGGAGCTCGAGGACTTGAGATTTGGATATTGAACAGGCATTGATCTTCAGGCCCATCACACCTTCAATCCGCCACAAAAACGTGCAAGTGATCCACTGCGACTCAAGCCCAACATCTTGACTGCCAAGACTGTCATCGTCTGGAAGGCGTCGAGGCCCCAGCTCCACCATGACCGCGTGGCCGCTCCCAACTAGCTGCTATCGTCTGCTCAATGATGGGCGTTGCGGGTGAGGCACGGTCCTGGTCTCTGGCACGATTTGGAAGGGTCGCTGGAGATGCACATACCATGAGGCAACGAATGTTGCAGATTTGAGCTTTGGCCTCGTTTCCCTTTTCGAATCTCGTCTTGAGAAACTTCTCATGGACCATCATCCTGCCCGTGCGCTCTCTATTATACACACGAAGGGCCAGCTATCAAGAAGGAAGTGTCTTGTGCCGTTTGTCACATTAGCTGAATCCTTGGCTTATTGCCTCATGAGGGTCAGCTCGCGACTGTGGAGAATGGCGGAAACACCTCTCAGAGTCCGAGTGGGGAATTACCGGCTCAAGACTCAGTAGACAGTTGAGTTGGATCTTCCCAGGCAGGTTTGGGGAAGAGGGGAATGTGTGTGAACTTTGATAGACCCTGTTGAGGCTGCGGCTTGTAAGGCTCAAGGCGTTCAAGATTGGCGAGGCTGGTTCCATGCGCTTAGTTGCTCCTGCAAGTCATCAATTCTGTCGGTTGTGTGGTATGAGCAGAGGGTTGATGTCAAGGCCCAGAGCTTGACGAGCGCAATCAATGGAGCTCCGTGCAGTGGCGAAACAAGATTCTTATCCGCACCGCCAACAGGTCATCAAGTGTCTGGACGAGTCCGAAAATACCAATTAATTGTGAAGGCGACTTGGGTCGATTGACCCTGGCGGCCATCACACTGCGACCCCAAGAGATTACAGGGGGCTTCATCACTTCTTCAACGCCAGCCTTGACCTCAAAGTCACCTGAACGGGGCTTCACCCAACTGGTTTGGAATCGTCTCCACCGAGTTAAAGCCCTGCAATGAGTGGCGTTCTCAACCTGTAAGACGAAGGTACCATCCACCAGCCTGGCCGCGGTTTGGGCCGCAGCTACAACATGGCATACTGATACCCCAGCTGGCACATGCGTGAGAAAAGCGACCGGATACTCCGCGGCCGGCTCAAAGACCATTGTCGGACTGGGTCAGGCCTGTCACGGCCAACAGGGAGAAGGTGATGGTAAGGTCGCAGACCGGGACTCTGACCGGTATCCTACCAGACGAATGAGTTCCGCCTCAAAGATGAGTCGCTGTCGGCGACAGGATCCGAGAGCTCAACGTGAGTGGGACAGCAGGTACGAGACGCAAACGCGAGGCATAGAAGCACCGAGGGAGGTTGGGCATCTTCAAGATCAAGTGCCTGCAGTTATCCGCGCCCACACGACAAAGGTACAACGAGCCAGTCTGTGCGAGGCTGCAGCAAGCTTGAGAGCATTTATCGAGCCGTGGGGTATGAGGCCCGTTTGCCAGGCCGTTTGAAGCTCCAAGTCGCATCATGGCGCGGCCGCGTGAACAGGACACACGCGGTGCACCGGGGTAGCGAAATTCGCACTTTGTTTGACAAAATGCTCTCAAGGCAGTGGCGTTGAGGCCCGCACCGGGCCTTTGGCTGTTAAGTGCGTGCAGTAAGGGAGGTTTTGTATAGAAACCCACTTATATCTGCACTCCAAGACTGATTCTTAGGCCTGCCGCAAGAGGGATGCTATTCGTAGGGTGGAAATGTATGGATGAGCAAGTCTAAGGAAGTTTAGTATGATCTGATACATATCATAGCTACTGTACGGAGCACATGAAGCGATGGTGCGTTGGACAGCGGCTATCTAGTTGTCGCTGGGCAGTCTTCTGCGACGTAGTATACTAGGAAGCCATGGAAGGTATCATGGAGCCAAAGCAGATTGGATGTCACCTCGATGACTAGCAACCGCAAAGGTAGGGGCAGCGAGGCAAGCAATCATACGCGCGTGCCTGTGGATCGCAGCTCCGCAAACGCCTGTCCAGGATAGCCGAGCGGTTGAGGGTTGACGGACAGGGCGCTTGTTGAGTTGGGACGCGATGACAAAACGAGGACAGGAAGCAAGCCAGGCTGGGACAGGGAACTTGCTTGTTAGTTGGTCGGTGCTAAATCTGGATGTACAAGCCTTATTGCCCATCTTGGTCGCCTGCTGGTGAGACAGACGTCGGGACAATGGCTTTCCACCCGTGGGGAGTTCAAGGACAAGCCATGCATATGGCTATTTGGGTCTTTGCTCATGACACAAGAAGCCCGCTTCTTTCTTCTGCTGGTCTCGGACCCGGGCACTTGGGGAGGTCGGTCAGCGATCTCAACGGCCCACAGTCTCCTGCAGAGGCAGCATGCGTGGATGATGCTTGATAAGTTGCGACTCCGCGAAGCAGGTGCTCGGGTGGAGATTGCGCCTCTGACCCCGGAAGGACATTGTCGATCTGATAGAGAAGAGGCAGGCCGCCAACGGTCGGGGCCGGTCAAGCTCAATATCCGATATCAATCCTGGACCCATGGCATGACGGGCAAGAAGAGACAGCAGAGAAAAGTAAAGTTAGTTTTATACGCGGCGCGTTGACAACGGAATGAGCAAGGTGACGTGTATTAGACGCGATCTGAGTTGTCATGGGCTTAACATAGAAGAGTTATACACGATATTAAGAAAGGGTGTGGGTATGGTAGCAATGGAGCGGGATGGGCCAGGGGCACGCTATCGCCTTGCCCCTGGTCCCGCCCAAAGATCGTGTATGCGGGAGCGAGGGCAGAAGGATTGGGGACGGGAACGAGAGATCCAGGGTCGCTGATGAGGTGCAAGAAGAAGAAAAGGCCATGCCCAACAGCGTGAGAATCTTCACTCCAGGCACTTGCTGCCTCTCACCCGCTCTTTCCATCATAGGTTGAGGTCAAAAGTGGGGCACTTGAGGCCGACATTGGCGCGGGTGGCTCCTGGCTCGTGATATGGGCCCTGCGAGGAAGGAAGGATCGATCTAGCAAAAGGCGAAGAAGCCGTTGACGGATGCAAGATCAGGCCGAAATGACCTGAAATGATGAAAGTCATCCAGGGCATCAAACAGGAACCGAAGCCAAAGATGTCATTTCCTCCTCATGATCCGATTTCGACGCCAAGACAGGTCCTGATCCAAGTACAAGAGGCTGATGGAGAGAAACGTTGATGAGGATGGAGGATGGAGGAGCAAGGATCGAGGGCAGGGTGGAGTGGACCCTCGCTAGCGGGCCGGGAGGAAGAGGGCGTTTAGATATGGATCCCTGCTGGGGAAGGTGATCGATCTGCTTATTGGTGTGTCCTGTCAAAGTCTCCTGCCAATCAAGCGCCGAGGCCACGGAAGGAACAGAGGGAAAATCAAAAGGCACATCCGGGCGCTTAGAGCTCGATGTCGATTGCTCGGCTGAGGCCCCCACCCCGCGCGCCCCGTTCTCCATCTCCCCAACCACCTGCTTTTCCTCCGTCTTTCACTCTGGCTCTCACCTCACATCGCGACGGTTCAAACATCGATTTCCACTGAGCGAGCAAGGTCTGTCAACCTCTACAGCTTCAGGGGCCCCCACTGTAGGATCCTGCGCCGTGTCTGTCAAGGCTGCTGGGAGGGATTGGCATCGCATCGCTTCCACCTCGCGGCCAAACCACCCTCAGAGATGCCGTGCGCGCACCCACAGACAGCAATGTAAGGTACCAACCAGTCTACCGTCTCAATGGGCACCCGTCTACTGAGCAGAACTGGATCGGGCATGCTGTGTCGCCCATCCTTCTGCACCTGGCGTCACAGCACCTGCGTGGAAATACGCTGTGCGTCCGCCATGCTCTGCTGTGTTGTCCTGCACTGCTTGAGAAGCCACCGCTCGTCGTCGTACCAGCCGCAGCCCCGCATGCCTCTGCCCATCTCACAAAAAGAGGGGCAGCAGGGACCGCGGGAAGGTGATTGATGGGTTGGAATCAATGCATAGCAAGATGGAATTTGGATGAGACGACGGCGACGGCCACGACAACCAAGGGGATGAGTCCGTGATAAGAATCGAGTTCAAGACGGTGAGATCCGGGACAACTCAAGCGCCCGGACGCGGACGATGGAGCACAATTGATTGATTGATAGGCCGAGTCCCTCGAGTCTGAAGTCGGAATGGACCTGGAGATTTGCAAGGGGCTCCGCCTAGCGGACCACCCACCTCCAACAGCCGTCCAACGAGTCAACGACCCGGGTCAACTCAAAAGGCACGCGGCCAACCCACGAGGCTAAATATGGGCAGGGGGCATTGCTCGCTAGATGTTTGAGCCGTTGCTACTCGTTGCAAGCTATTCGCCTTGTGTTCGATGAGAAATAGAGATCCACAATTCGGGCGCGGCAGAGGCATAGGCCACTGTCGACTTCGCTGTTCGCTCGTCATTGCCAGTCCGCAGCCGCCGCCGGCGATCCATTCACGTCCAAGGTGACCGCCTCCGCCCGGACTGGCGTCTTTTTTGCACCATCCGATGCCTTGCTCGAGACCCCTGTTTACGAGAGATGCTAGAGGGCGACAGAGCTACAGCACGAGAGGGGATCCCAGTTCCATGCAGCTCCTCGTCTTGGCCGCCGTCTCCACCAACTGGCTCGAGTGCTAACAATGGATGGTCGTCCCAAGAGAGCGAGTCCATGTTACTAACGCCTCCAATCCCCAGCCGCCGTCCACCATCCGCCGTCCTGACCCCTGGGTGCCATGTTGCCCATGAGCCGGTCCGTCTCCGCTGATCCATGGAACCCAACGTTCGCAGGGCTCTAATTTTATATGGCCTCTGGCTTTGGGCGTCCATTGACAGGCCAGGACGCCACTTGCTAGGCGCCATCTCTGACTCTGGACCCCGACCATGACCCATGATGGATGGTCCATCACACATAGCACACGCAGTAACGGCACCCACACTGCTCGCGCTCACGCACCCTGGATCGTCTCTGTCTTTCTCAAAACCATCCCAACCTGCTCTTTTTTTGCTCTCGATTTCCCTCTTGGGGTTCCTCCTAGTTTCCGCCTTGTCCCGTCTTCCCTTGTTGCTTGTGTCGCCTAGTCGCCTCATCACACTGTCACATCTTCAGCTCTTACAACAACTCCACCAACATCAACACACCCAGCCCCCAAGCTCTGCCCAGCTTCGGTTGCTGAAAACAAAGGTAGCTCTTTTCTTTTCTTAACTCTGGCTCACATTCCGAAACTTCGCACCCGTCAATCATTTATGCACCCCATTGCCTCTCGTGCCTCTCTGCGCCTCCTTGAACGCCTCCTCCTGCATCGTGCTCCTCGCTTCTCGCTTCTCGATCCTCACACATACCAGACTCCCTACTCTCATGCTTAGTCGCCTGTCGTTGCTCGACATACACGCGCGCACATACACATACACACCCACACAAGCTACCAGACCCTTGAATCCCTTCAACAGAGATTCTAAGCTACTCCTGCAAGTCAAGCGCCGGGTCACACCCCTCTCCCAAGTCCATCCAGTCTGGTCCGCTCTTCCATAGTAGACCTTGCCCACCTTGTCCACTCGTCCCTATTTGGCTGCCGTCCGACCCCAGGCAATCACATTTGAGCAAGGTAGGCGGCTGCGTTCGAATTGTCGCCGGCTTGCGCCTGTAGCGTCTTGCTCGACTGTTGCCCTGGTTCCTCCTGGGCAAGCAAAACCACCGCTCGGCCCATCTCCACACATCTCTCATATTCCTCTCCACGCTCTCTCGCGTCTTTCTTCCTCTCTTCTCTCTTCACTTTTACTAACCATCCTCCCCCAAGGCTTCCTCGCTGGCCTCTCACCGCATTCGAAAATCAACCCTCTTGCTATCCACGTTGCGACCGAGACATACGGCTCCACGAGTCCCGCTCATTGTCCAACCTTGCTTCACCGTCGCTACCCGCTTCGCCGTATTGCAAACCGTGACCGAACAAAAGACCAGATTATTAAGCGATCCGAGACCTTGGCTTACCGGAACGTCCAACGAGACTCATTGTCCGAGTGCGGGCAGTAGGACATTCCGAGGCATGTTCGGCAGCCCCAGCGTGTAGCTTCCCGCCTGTTCCTGCGACTCCGAGAGCAACGAGAGCGAAGGCCCCGCCATCGGGGGTCGTCCCTCGTCGACATCGCATTAGAACAGTACGTGCATCGTCGCACACGACCCTCCAGGCCCCTGCAGAACACTTTCCGAACAGTCGTCGTCCCTGCCGCCAGCCGACTGGCTAACCTGAGCTCCGTGAACGCAGATCGAGATTCAAGAAAGGATATCAGGCCCATCATGTCCTCCGCCATGCCCACCTCGTCGCGGAACCGCACCGTCTCAATGAGCTCTGGAGGGAGGTCCGCCAGGAGTAAGACGTCGCAGGCTCAAGACAGCACCACAATGCCTCACGTTACCGATCTAAAGTACTTTGATCCCAGCGCCGCCACCGCGTCTATGTTTCTCTATGCTCAGGGCTCCTCCATCGTCTGCTGTCACCATGACACCCTCACCATTGAACGAAGATTCTCACGACATGCCGATGAGGTTCAGTTACTGGCTGTTGACAACCAGAGCGAAATGGGAGCCGGTCGCTTGGTTGTGAGTTATGACGCTGGCCAAACTGCGATTGTATGGGATTTGATGACGGGTGATGAGATTGCCCGATTTGCATCCTATGAGCACCTAACTGTCGCAGCCTGGATGAAGAACGGCAATGTTGCTTTTGGTATGTTTTATGAGTTGAGAGCAAAAGTATCCAGGTGCTAACCATTTGCAGGCAATGCAAAAGGTAGCGTCATTATGTTTGAGCCTTCAACTTCTGAGCACGTTTCTTCACGGACAATCGACCAAATTGCCGTAACATCGTTAGCTCCATCATCTGATTGTCGAACATTTGCTATTGGGTGAGGACCCCTTTCCCGTTGTAAGTGAGAAACATGACTAACATGGGGCAGTTACCAAAACGGCTCCCTATTCATCGCTACTCTGCAGCCTCGCTTCACCATATTGCACAATCTTACAACCTCACGAGGACCGTCGCCGATCGTCAACTTGGCCTGGCATGCCTCCTCTTCACGGCAAAAGTCCGACATGCTTGCCGTGCAGATGCGCGATGGAGACCTCCGCGTTTGGAGTGTGGCAAAGAAGTACAGCGCCGATGATCCTGCAAAGGTCGTCAGAAACCTCAAGAAGACGGAAATTTCCATGGACGGTCCCAACTGGATGGGTTGGTCAAAGAATGGCCGCATAATCCAGTATTCTGACTCGTAAGTCCGAAAGCTTGCCACCACCACGAAACGCCCTAGTCTACGCGCGCGCTTAACTGCATGATCACCATCCTTTGCTAACATGTATACAGCCAAACACAGTCATGGGATGTTAGGACAAAGCACGTCACCCATGATCCCATACCAACCCTTGACGTTGTTCGAGGTCTCGCCCTGTACGGCCCAGGTGCCACGTTGTTCACTCTCGGACCCAATAACACGGTCCAGCAGTTTGACCTTAACTCTCCAGCCATCATGGTTGCCAATGTACAGCATCCAGCAAACTTGCTGCCCCCCTCGCCACCGGTCTCAGAGGAAACTGGTGATCGGTCGGCCACCTCGGCGACTACCATCGCCTCCGAGTCTGAGACAAGCTCTATCCCCCTGGACATGAATATCTCTGAAAGTGATGAAGATCACCTGTCGCCGTTTGCTCGCCTTGCCAGGCACCAAGTGTACGATTCCGGTAACGAGCCTTATGAATCTGCCAGCCCAGTGTCGAGCCGAAGTGGTCTGTCATCCCTTTCAAAGTCCTCGGCCGGGTCTCAAACACCAGGCCGTTACCCGGGATCGCTGAGGTCAAGGGGTTTGTCCGAGAATACCTACATCTCTGCTGGAACGTCTGTCAAGTCTTCGACTGTTGGGAACAGGAGGGACCTGGACTCCTATTCCATGGGATACTCGCTAGGAACTACTAGCGTCCCTTCAATGACTTCAAGCCGTTCGCGACGCAGGCCTTCTCGTCTACGCAATGAAGTACCCCGCAGTCCAGACGACAACAAGGTGCATGATCTTTTCAAGTTCACCAGGGCCCGTCTTAGCGACATCCCTTATAAGCACCCCATGGGCTCCAACAACGCTCGCCTGACCAACGATGACCTCCGCCGTCAGATGCTCAGTACCATTTTTGGTTGGAATAAAGAGGTTGAGGATCTTGTTAGGGATGAGTTGAGCAGGCACCCTCAGGGATCTGCTAGCCGTATCCTGCTCTCCAAGTGGCTGGGTGATATTGACCCGGACATCATGAACGCGAGCTCCGAAAACATGACGTCGTCTGATTGGATGTTGCTGGCCTTGAGCGGCATTGGCAGCCAAGCATCGCAGCATAAGCTTGGCCATGCCTATGTCCAGCGTCTGCTAGAGACAGGTGACGTTCATGCCGCAGTCACCATCATGCTCGGCATGGGCGATCACAATGACGCTATTGAGGTTTATATCTCACACAAGCGATACATGGAGGCTCTAATTCTCACATGCCTTGCTTCCCCCAGTGTTTGGGAGCGTCAAGCTGCCATCATCAGAAAATGGGGAGAGTGGGCTGTTCAACATGGCCAGCAGCAGTTGGCTATCCGATGCTTTGCATGCACCGATCAAGAGTCTACGGAGCCATGGACGTCTCCATCCGCTGCTCAGCTCAACTTCCAGACCATGAATCCCAGCATTCCGGAAGTACTCAGCCCGCCTCTTTCCCCTCCTGGTGTTCAGCGTGGCCCCCAGCGCAGCATCGCCAAAACATCTGCGCTGAAACTCATCACCTCCTTTGGTGACCAGGCGCAGAAATCCAAGTTCTTCGCCGGTGATGGTGGCCAAACTCCCATCGCAGCTGGTGTCACTCCCATCGCCGACTCTGCCGGTTCCCCTGCCTTCTCCAACATGTCTAACAACGAGGCCACAACTGCTTTCCTGCGCCCATCCAACAATAGCAGATTCAATACGCCTACTTCTGCCAGAGGACGCGGACGTTTGCCGTCTATCGGGGAAATCCCATCGGACCTCAACCGCGACCAGATCATCAGGTCAGCGGAGCTTTCAGCTCTTCCATACGATTTCGAACCTCGATCTGGACATATTCGAACCCCGTCAGGTCAAGATAACATGCTTGCCGGCAATGCACTTCAGCGTGCTGCCACTGCCAGTCCGATGATGATGCGGGAGCATGCTCAACGTGTCGTCCAGCCCTCAGAAGGGGATATCCCGCCGCCCGACCAGAACGTAATGCTGAAGATGCAGCAAGCACAGCGAAATCATCGCAACGGCTCGCGTGACCGTATTCCCCTGGGTATCAATCTGCAGTTGCAACCTGCAGCTGGGCCTGACGGAAGTGATGTGACGTCCCCTGAGCAGTCTGTCGCTTCGTCGACCCGCTATCACTGGCCTACTCGCCGTCGAGGACCTGCATCCGTCACCAGCTCCGTGACTTCTGCCTCAAGCGCTGGACGAAGCCTGCGTCATCAAGCCGTCCGGAACCGAGAAGACTACATCCACAGCCTTGATGCCGCCCAGCACTACTCGAAAAGGCAGCGAAGCCGGCACCGCAGCCAGTCGAGAACTCGGGAGAACTCGCGCAGTCGCCATGGCAGCCGCGAACGAACTGGACGCTCTCGCGAGCCTTCCGAGGAGCGCGGTCGTGGAGCGACGCGCGGCTGGCCGAAGGCTAAGCGATCGCCTACTTCTCCTATCCCCATGTCTCCTGAGGATTTAATGAACCTGAGCACTCCGAGACACACTCCATCTGGCGATCCCATGACGGTGCGCAAGATAAGCTCAACCAAGCCAAAGAGCCGGGGATCAAGCCGCGGAAGCCGTCGCAGGAGCCCCGACAGCCGGCCGCGACCGGCAGCCTTGAACCTTCGTGGCCGAAGCGAGGGACGAGATGGCTCTCTCCAGCGATCTCCATCCTCTCCTTTGCCCTTGGCTGTCACAGCCGCGCACTATCAAGGCTCTGAGGATGAAGAGGATTACAGAGCCGCCATGGTTGCGCAGGAGGAGTTTAGAAGCAAGCACAGTCGCAGTGCTAGCCGGGGTTTGAACTCTCCCTCAGTAAACAAGCGAGAGACCTCGGAAACCCGCCGTAGGGCTAATTCGGAGGCGACTGATGCCCCTGACCCTCTGTTCGCTCATGGGAGAGCGGCCTCAACTGAACATGCTGGTGACCTCAGGCAGATGAAGGACGAACGCCAACGAAAGAAGGAGCAGGCAGCTCGAGAACTCGAAGAACGCCGCAAGTCCCTAGCCAAGCGCGCGCAGACGCCCTCTATTCCTCATCCCAGCACCTTCTCTCCTGCACTCGCAGTCGCCGTCGAAGCCCCTGAGCCTTCGCCTTTGCCCGAGGACTTGCCACCCCGCAGCGCTACTGAACCACCAACCAAGAGCATGTATGCCCGAAACGGACCAGTCATTGGACTTCCCGCAACACCCAAGGCCATGAGGCTTGTTCTCGACGGCAGTCATGACAAATCTGGTAGCACTCCCAGGCCTGACGTTCCCGCGATCCCAGCGAGCTTTTCTCAGAGGCTCTCGCCCGGGTCGTCACCTCACGCTTCACCCGACAAAGAGGAAGCCAGCCTCCTCACTCTATTGCCGTCGACGGTTTACCAGCCACCCACTCGGCCCACCATTCCCCGAAGCATGTCAGCTCCTATTCCCGATGAGCCAGGCCAGCGACCAGGCCGGTATGGACGCCAGGGTAGCGTGGGTCGTATCGATGAGGT
>JAADYS010000949.1:0-43656 GCA_012931995.1 Fusarium albosuccineum | reverse complement strand
AAGCTATACCCTTAATAGGAATAAGTAAATAGACAGAGTGGTATGGAGCATAGGCTAACACAGGTCATCAGTGCTTAGAAATCACCCTTGGAAGTCGCCTAGTCAAGCCAAGATTTTCTGTCAGAAATCGAAATGCTCACAGTTGTCGGTATATAAGTTCCAGCTGTGCCGTTCCTTACTTTGCTGCTCATATCACCTTAACCAGCTCCAAATCCAGATCAGGGGATCTCTATATACCTCAAACTCGAACCACGCTCGACCCGAGATCGAAAACAGATCTGCGTATCATGACACCCTTGATGCTGAGCTCTGTGCTCGTTTCCTTGCTCCTAATTAATTTTGCCGGAGCTATCAAAAATACCACGGTAGAAACGAAAAGGCTTACGACTGAGGATGGAACAAACTATGTCTATGACTTTATCCCAGCGGCGCCAAACCACCCTACCGTCATGCTTCTTCATGGCTTTCCCTCAACTCGACATGACTGGGAATACCAGATTGCAAAATTCTCTGCTGCCGGCTACGGCATCGTCGCTCCAGATCTGTTAGGGTACGGCGACAGTGATCGGCCCACCGAACTCGAAGCCTACAGGCTGAAACGCATCTCAGGGCACCTTGGTGAGATTCTTGATCATGAAGGACTCGCGACTGTCGTTGGCGTGGGTCATGATTGGGGAACCGTGGTGCTGTCGAGAAGTCTCTATTGGCACTCGGAGCGCTTTGAAAAGGTTGCATTCCTGTCAACTGGCTACGTGCCTGCAGGCTCATTCTTTGATGTTGACGCTACCAACGTTGCCTCGCTGAAGGAGTTTGGGTATTTCCAATACGGTTACTGGTACTTTTTCAATTCGTACAACGCAAAGGAGCTTATGGAAGAGCGTGTATGTACTGCTGCTACCGACGAGCAGGCATTTGGCTGACATGTCTCCAGCTCGAATCAACATTTTCGCTCGTTTACCACCGAAATGCGTCAGCCTGGGGCGAGGACTTTGCCAACATTGGCGCTGCCAGAGCGTGGCTGACAGCAAACACAACAACCCCTCGGGCCGAGTTCATCACAGACGAGATCAAGGAAACATGGGTGGCAGCCTTCGGGCGCAAAGATGCGTTTGCTGCTTCTCTAAACTGTTAGCAGTCTCTGCTGCGCGGAACCCAAGCAGACGACGAAGCGGATGTAACAGACGAAGGCAAAATGTTGCACATGGCGGTGCTCAGTATTGGCGGGTTAAAAGACCTCGTGGCAAGGGCTGATCAGATTCACGAGACGTTCAAGCCGTGGACGGCGGACAGTCACACGATTCGCGATGTGGACACGGGGCATTGGATGTTGTTCGAGGACCCAGAAGGTGTCAGCGCCATACTGCTTGACTTTGTCGCGGCTGGGCTGCCGACAGCCAGTAAGGGAGCCCTTCAGTTAGCCTCGGAGTGGAAATAGAAGCCCGCACGCAGGGCTTAGCTCGTCGATAGTCCGAGCCGAGGCACATGATTGGCCAGATGCTCATGACGTGGGCAGACCAGCTTTAGGCAACACAACCCTCGATGGCTTCTTATCCCTCACACGTCCCGGAACCAGACGAGAAAAAACGTGCAACTCTTCTCTTCAATTCAAAATGCCCCGTGAGCGTCGCTGTGACCCAGATGTCCCAAATGAGCGGACGACCTTGAGGTGGTACAATGATGAGTGGATGCTCTTTGCACCCAACAAACAGCAGCGTATCAGGTTGTCACGCGGGAACAGCGACTATTGTGCGCTTACTCCCCCCTACTTCTGCGCTTCCTATCTCAGCTTCGATGCCTTCAAACACCTGTGCAACTCTCTCGACAGCGCTCAGATCAAATCGGATCAAGATGCCAGCCAGGAGCTGAGCCGGATTATGCCGCAGTCGGCAACAGCTCGCGGGCGGCTAGAGGCGCTCCCCGCTGAGCTCACTGGAACAATATTCGCCTTCCTTGACGCCAGCGACTTCATTGCTCTCGCCTTCTGCTCCCAGACTCTGTGGAACCGGGCCGTCGCCTGGGTGCAAAGTGGTTACCTCCGGTGGAGAAATGCATATTCATGGGCCGGCACTCCAATCATTTGCGCCGGCTCAAAGGTTGAAACTCTTCCGCAACCTTTGTACGACATGTTCCCTAGCGCAGTACCCAAGCCGATACCAGAAGGTGTTCAATCCGATGAGGAACGGCGGATGGGCCCTCATAATCGACCCCGCGTCTGGTTTGACGAGGCAGCCGAGCGATATGAGAAGAGGCCCATCCCGTACGACGACGCCTATCGAGAGGAATTCTGGGAGCGCATTGGTTCAGCCGGCATCCCTGAAAAGTTCCACAAGCCAATGGCGGCATCCTTTCCGACCTTTAGCGTCGAGCTCGGAAGCAAATGGTACCTGCGCAACCGGACTCTCAAGGAGTACATCCGCATGGAGGGTATCGTAACAGCCGACGGCGAAGTTACTGTTTCTTTCGTGGGCAATCATTGGCTCACGTTGGACATCCTCCTCATGTGGCTGATCAGCTGGAGAGGAAGACGCAACAGCCAAGTCTGCTCCTGGGAACGGCTCAAGCTATTCCGGGGCCTGACCGATTCTGGCATAGGGGATATCATGATAGATCCGACCTATGGGCCTGGAGATCACAGTTTCTGGCCCATATGGAATGGCAATTGGGCCGGCCATAGCCTGGACGTGGTTGCCGAGGAGGTAGACAAGGGGTGGGTTGACCAAAGTAGCACGATTGACTTGATCTCGGATGGAATGATGCGCACCTTTTATGGACTTGCCATGGCCGAAGTGGGAATAGAAGAAGAGAAGTACTGGGAGAAGATTTACAAAGACAGTGGAGCGGTTGCGGATTTGGGAATAACAGACCCTGAGGTAGGATACAGTCCGACCAGCCCAGAATATGGCCCTGGACATCAAAGCCTGGTACTGCCAGACAGCCCAACCAGTCCAACATATACTCCGACCAGTCCGACTAGTCCGGCATATGATCCAGTTAGTCCAAGATTTTGGTAGAGACGCCCCGACAAGACGAAAGAGGTAAATACAATATGCCGCATCCACTTGCCATTTTCATGCTCATCAATCTATGGCTCAGGCAAAGGTCTCTTATTCGCACCGCTTGCACGAACCGCATGTTTCAACGGCCCTGGTCACGACTTTATGCAGCCCTACCACTGCTTTTCGGCGGATACTTTTCTTTTGCCTCGGTGAGACTGAGGCTATCTGAGATGTTTGCGGCTACAACCAACACAATTAACATCTACCAGCCAGTGGTCTGGAGCGAGCGCTTGTTGCTGGCGACAAGATGCGTCGTCTGCCAAGGTGCCAAGTCACCACAGCCTCGTTTAACATGGCTGTATGTAACATGGGTCGATTTTGGCCCCCAACCGACCTGCATTGAGTTTGCGAGGAGGAGCGACAGGGGTTGGGATTATCAGCTCATGTGGCAGCTGTGGCTTTTTGACGCACTCAGCTGGCAATAGCTGACACCGCTGGCTCAGCTGTCAGACACATTTCAAGATACGTAGTTAATCACCAGCAAATTGACTTTCGGATAAGGCTGAAATCATGCTTGTTTTCCCGTCTGTGCTAAGAGCCTATCGTAATTAAGGCCCTGCGCACCAAAGTCCCCTCAACGGAGGCCAAGCCCGGAACTGGAAAGGTGTGGGAGAGGGGCCGTGAGCTTTCCAGGCCTAGTGGGCGGATCGTCGCGGGCCTAGCACCGAATGTGGTATCAACTCTCGATGCAGCCGCCGGGTGAATTGACAGGCTTGGGGGCCATTTCCTGGCTTGCAGCCTCAATATCTGCAATGTCGACCAATAACAATTGGCTTGGGCCGCTGACATCCACACAAAATGTCGCCCTGCGCCGCAAAAGGTCTGTTTCGTCTGGCTCGTGTAGGGATAGCCATGGCGCCCTGTTCTTGAGCAGCTAGTTGTGATAGGCTCAGGCCCGTTATCCATGCCCAGGACCCGGACAGCGGCAGATGGCTGAATGCTACCATCCGCCAAGGGCCAGGCTGTGAGTGAGCCCCCCTTTGCTCTTAATTCCATTGCCTGTTGCTGTGGGCCTTTCCTCAATCCTTCCCACTCCCCGAGTTGCTTGATCCTTAGCTTCAGCCACTGCCGTTCCCTCCGCATTCCCCTCCGTCATCGCCTCTTCTCGATCCTCTTGATGGAAGCTTCGCTCGACATCCCCAGATAGCCGTCGTTCGACATGGCTCGCTCCGTCACCGACTCGGTGCTGGGCCTCTTCTTGCTGGCCGCCCCAGCCTCGGCCATCACGGGCTGGTGGACATGGACGCCCGGTGCTCTCACACCACACTTTGCATTCCAGGATCCCGCGTCCGGCGACCTTCTACACAGCGCGTGCAACAGCAATGGCACGCCCATCTTTCCGACCGATGAACCTCACAGGTTTAATCTCACTGTTCGCGCGAGAGCGGCGTCGCCGATCGCCGTGACGGGGTGGTATGACGACGATCTGGAGACGACCTATGTGAGTAAACCGGCGGCATCCTTGTGCGTGTAGACTGACCGACCAAGGCGACTGTGTTTTACCAATCTACCGACGGCAACTTGATGAACGGGGACTTTACGTGCAACTGGGAAACGGGCGACTACGACATCGTTGACGAGGGAGCTTACAGTGTCTCGGACGATGCGGGGGCGGCCTCGGTACACGAAAAGTCTGGCCTGGCCGTCGTCGAGCTTGGTGACTTTGGAGGCCCTCGGCTCTACTACCACGACAAGGACGCGAGGGTCAACTTGATCGCATACGACGACGATACCGACTGGCGTTATCTTGGCCCTGTGTCCATGATGGAGGTGGTGGGTATGGAGCTGGCCGCTGTGCAGACCGAGGGCTCCAACGTCTCGGTCGTCTTCCCTCACGATGACTCAAACCTTGCCGTTGCCCAATTCTACGAGAAGAACAAAAACAAGTGGAGTCTGAGTAAGCAGCGAGATAACCTGGCGCATTGGGAGAGTGGCTGACCCAAGCTTACAGGCTCCGTCCCGACACCGTTCAAGAGCCCGGTACCCACCAACAAGACCAAGGCAGCCAACATCGCCCTCGACTATTCGGGCTCCGAACCGTTCAACCTCAAGTCATTTGACGCCACGACCGTTCACCTTGGCATCGCCTCGGACCCTGACCACGTCTTGTCGATATTCTACATCGGCACTGACAAAAGACTCCGCGAGATCACCCAGTCAGATGGGGAATGGCGGATCGCCCAGGGCTCCGAGGACCAAGACTGGCCCAAAGCAGACGACGAGGCCGCACCTCTTGCCGTTATCTCGCCGACGGGAGAAGAGGATGTGTGGATCTTTTACCAAAGCGGGGACGAGGTCATCCAATTGCAAAAGAAGAATGGTGGGTGGCTCGAAGCGACCACAGTGCCAACCGAGGGCGACAACGGAGGCAGTTCCAAGGACGATGGTAGCTCCAACGACAGCTCCGACACTTCCGAAGAGAAGGACACGGGTGGCTCTAGCTCTAGCGATGGAGCTACCAACAACGACGAGACATCAAACGATGGTGGTGCTGGGTTGACGACAGGCGCAAAAGCCGGCATCGGCGTCGGTGTCGCCGCTGGTGTTTTGCTGGGCGGCGCAGCCTTGTTCATGTTCGTCCGCCGAAAGAAGGCAGCCTCCCCCGAGGAGAAGGCGCCAGCGTATCAGCCTGCGGAACTAGCAGAGCCAACACAGGAACTACCTGTTGGTAATGACTATAGGTTTGAGCTTACGGGTGACACCCCGACAAGCGGGCCAGAGTACAGGCCGGTGGGGATTAGGTAGAGCCTCCATCAGTCTCCAATCCGGGTGTTGCCCGAGGAGAGTATGAAAGATCTGTAGGCCTGTGTGAGTGAAAGTGGATGGTAGTTAGATTTAGCGAGCGGGCTATTTCCCTAGGATGATATTCCCTTTGGATATATAGGTATCTTTTTACTTGGGTTAAGTGTATAATCAACACCCTTTTTGCCTCCGCTGGAGGCTGAACACACATCTTCTTAGCTTCTAGTGCGTTTGAGATGAAGACCTCAGGTGCCAAGTTGGGCTGGTATTGCCATAGCTCAGCCTCATGCACCCATTGGTCTCGCAAGGGGAGAGCTGACATTGGGAAACTCTACCCCATAATCAGCGGTCCGCAGTCATGTCAACCAGATAAAAGCGGTAGGCAGGACCGCTTCGTTAGTAGTAATCACATCTTTGTAGTTGCAGGATCATGCTTCCGTTGCTCAGCAGCAGAGCCAGCGGAGCAGGTAGAATGTCGTGGCTTTGAGGTAGTAAACATATCAAAGCCTGACTCTCGCACTGAGTGGCTCGCCCTGTATAGTGATGGATAACTTGAGCGCAACATAAACTCTATAGCTAGTAAATAGCAAAGAATAAAATCACTGTTCACCTGCTAACAATAAATTACATTCCTTGTATGGGAGAGTGACCAGTTTCCACTGTGTTTAGGCCAGAACGGTGTTTCGACTGGAGGCAAGTCATAGCTACCAACACACCAAATATACTAGCAAACAGAGACTCCTTCATCTTGACTAGAGGATGCTTTGTAAACTACATCATCAGTTTCTCCCTATCTTGAAAGCAGACGACCTTGAACGGAGCGCCATGGGCTGGCCCAGAGGGGATGCGGGGCAGCTTGATCAGGGTCCTGAGCAAGCCCCGCATCATGACCTCTCCATCCAAGCGTCCTCGTGAGACCCCCGATGAAGGACAAAGCACTCTGCAATCTCTGCTCGCGACGACTCGCGTCTGCATCTCGATGGCTGCCACTCGCAGCTTGAGCGTGTCGAGGCGAGGCGGGTGGTTTCGGAGCTTCGCCGTTTGATTTTTTCCGCGGCCAACCGCCTTCCGTTTGTCGCTCTGTTTTTCTCCTCCCCATTCCGCACGCCGACTCCTGCCTTTCTCCCCCTTCATCATCACCCTCTTTCTCGCTCGTTAATCCTCTTCGCGCCGTCATCTTCATTCGAATTTTCGTCGCTGCCGTATCTCGACTCCGTGGTCCCCCTTCGCGCGTCCTTCGCTCTACACAATCACCTTTTATTGATCGACAAACCCCTTCGCAATCGACCGACCGAACAATCCAACATGCCTTCGCAAGATCCACAGAACCAGAAGGAGGGTATCGAGAGTGTTTCGGACGCCGATCGGTTTGCCAGGCTTGGGGAAATGGGTGCTAAGGCGAACGACGCCGATGAGTCGGGAACACTCGCGGACCAGGGCGACAAGGCTCTCCACAACATCAACGTGGCAGGCGACACCCACGAGCCCCAAGACCACATCGACTATCTCAACACCGGGCGTACCGGAAGGCCTATCGAGAAGGAGGTCAGCTCTAACCCGGCCACATCTCAAATGGTTTCCCTGCTTGCGTCACTTCCGTTACCACACCTCCAACAGCTCATCGACGACATGAGTGCGCCCCTCCGTCCTGTTCTTGGATCCGATTCACCCGACAGTCTCACAGACAAACCGGTTTGTGCCTCTCTACGCACCATTTTACAGGCTCTAACTCTGTGGTAAAAATAGGTCACCGATATCTTCGCGCGCTGGCAGGAGGCCAAGGTAGAAATCTTCACATTTCTCCTGATCAATCGGCGGATTCTGCAAGGAATAAGTTCCACGCAATGCGAACTAGCCACCGCCACCGCCCAAGCTGCCAAATGCGAACAAAACGAGCTGAAGACGGTAGTCGAGGAGTGCCTGGAAAGGATCAAGAAGAGTCAGGCTGAGAACTCGGTCGCCCAGGAGCAGCTCCTGAAGCTCCGACACGTTCACAGCGGAGTTTTGGGTGGTGACTTGAACGACGCAATCCAGAAGTCGAAAACCACAGAGAAGGAGCTCGCAAAGGCCGAAAAGGACGCCAAGGCATACACTCAGGCACTTGACAAGCATACACAGGACGCAGAGTCTGCCGAGGCCGATGTCGCCAGGTTGAAGAAGAACCACCAAGGCATTTCCCGGGATGTCAGTGAGACGGAGAGAGCAGTACGCGTGTTGTCCACAGTCAACATGTTCTTCAAGTTCGGCCTTGACCGTGCCGTGGTGGCTCTCGAGGAAGACTTTGGCGACATGAAGGCCTGGATCGAGGGGAAGATTGCCGCAGGCGGTGGGGATGGTGGATCTGCGGCCAGTGGCGGAGATCAGGATGTCTTGCAATCTTCTTGATCCGTACCCCCTGCAGATGTGCGGTTACTGGTGTTGAGTCAGAACAACGAAGGTGCCCATCGGTCTGGGCTTTGAGAGATGACTCTGGGCTTTGTTTCTTTGTACTTACTTTACTTGTACTCTATCGGACTGAGGGGAATGGGATCCCTAGCATCAGCCCAAAAGCATTACTCGGCAGTTCATGGTGCCGCAACGGTGTGTTCAGATTCTCCTGAAATTCCGAGCCAGATCTGTCGCGTCTTTTGTGCATAGTGAGTCAATCAGTCACTCGACACTAGAGGTAGCTAAAATGGTTTTATTTGGTTGTGTATTAGCTTCTCTTACCTACCCAGTTTGACAGGTATTGTGTGAACAACGCTCAGCGACTCAGTCTCGGTAATCATGGCTCAGTAAGTCATAATAATACGGCCCATACACTTCGCACCCGCTTCTTCTTATGCTGACACTACCTACGCCCTTCTCCATCGCGAGAAGACACGTCACAATACGCGCCCCGAAAGTTTTAGGAAGTATATTGAATAAAGACAGATAGCGTGGCTATCCATCGACGGCAAACAGCCAGAGAAAGTAATAACAACGTTTTCAAAGTACAAAGCCCCAATAGGCTCCATCCTATCCCGCAACTGAGACCTCCAGGCGAGCCATTCTCCTAAGCTTTGCACACACCGTTGACGCATGTATTGTGCTTCTGGCAGAGAACACTGCCACTGCATGACCATCCAGTGCACCTGGCAACCCGTAAGCTTCAAGCGTTCTAAGGTCGAGAGCGAGCGGTTCACTTACCCCCAGTTACAAGCCTTGTCGCTTCAGACGCCATTAGGACTCAAACAAGTTAGTCTACTGTTACAGGCGCTATCGCACTTGGCTCCCACGCAGCCCGCACGTGGTTCAGAGCCCGGGTCGGTGGGGGGAACTTACTGTATGAGGCCAAGAAGCACCATCAGCGGCGTACTTGGTGTTTACCTTGCCGGTAAACTCCCACTTCACAGGATTGATGACCTTGTTCTTGTCACCGTTAGGGTTGCCATGGATGGCAGAAAATCCATCAATCATGATGTCGATGGATGCAGGAGACTAGACAAGCCTGATTAGAGAGAAGCTGTGCTCAGAGCGGAGAATCACATACCCTGACCCATTTATCATCAAATGCATCCCCAAGATACATGAGCTTCGTCTTTCCCGTAGATGGGTCAGTGACCAGGGCCTCGAGGCCGCAATACTTGCGCGTCTGCTCCTTCCAAGCAGTCGGGTTGGAGTCCCAGGTGGCCCCGCCCATCGCCTTCAGAGACTGCAGACAAAGTCAGAAAATCGCCTATCAGAGGATGGATGAACATACCACTGCAAACACAGGATCGCTGTTGTAGTAGTCGTATCCACACCAACTCCTGCCTCTGGTCTTATCCTGGGCTGCATTCGCGCGGTACCACGAGCCGATTCCACTCTGGGGTCCAGAGTAGAAGCCAGATGGGACCTTTGTCGGATAAATGTCCGCAGACGCCGGGACGGCAGCGGCAGCGACGAGAATAGCCAGGTTGTAAAGTGACGGCATGGTTGTTGTGTTGATGAATTGATGAACTTGAGGTGAGTGGGTTAGATGTTCAAGGTTGGTGCATCAGTCTTTTATAGTCTTGATTGCAATTACCATCACATGCTGTCGGGGCAGCCAACGCAGGCGTATGTCTTGAGACCAGGATACCTTGCAGAAAGGGACCCTGGAATTCAGCTCTTGAGGCTATGCAACGAAGAGGTTTCAAAGATCGACGTGTAAGAGAAAACACCATTAAGACGAGGTGTAGAAGATCGGCAATTCAAAGTCCAATTGCATGGACCGGCATTAGTTGCCGTTAGCTGCCGTTTAGGATTAATAGTGCCGAGCCGATGACTGGCCCATTACAGTTTGTAAGCAATACGAGCAACCTAGCAAGGAATTATAAAACACCGCTCAGGGGCACAAGGCAAAGGAACCAGAGTATCGTGTCCTAGTGGAGTAAAATCTAGGCGGCTACAAAGGGATTGAGCTGATTCGTTAATTCGCCTCGTGCTAGGACGGCGCTTCAAAACCCCGTTGCTGCGTGCCTGAGACACTCCTACTTCAGCAGATTAAGCGGTCCTTTAATGAGATATTTCCACAGTTTTACATTTTATAGCACTACAAGACCTGCTTAATGATTCAATGAGTCTGGGCGCTGGTAGGGCTCTTTTGGCACGGTCGATAACATTACTGGAGCACCAAGTCACCCTCTCTCACTGACGATGCCTTCAATATTAACAACCGGTTCAACAATGCACCAACTGGGTCTAGTCACGTGCGAAGGCCCACTCAAGGTCCATCTATAATAAAGAGTTTCTTTGCTTGGCTGGGCCGTCGGTCATTAATAGAGATGGATGCAGACCTTGGGAAATCATTGTTAAGTTGTGGGTCAGCGAGGCATGTATTCTCGTAAGCCTCTACCCCAGAATCCACCTCTTGAAGCATCTGCTCAATTCGTTTGTCATTTGCAATCGTTCTCATAATCTTAACTTCGTATTATCCTGGCTTCCTGTCATCGGGGACCATTTGATCATACACCGCTTTATTGCACGGTCAAGGCTCCAATCTGTGTGCCGATCCGTCATCTTGCGGTCTCATTTGCTCAGAGCGTGTCAGCAACGGCCCGAGAATGTCGATCACCCGTACCATCGTCGCAAAGATTCGCAGCCTCCAAAAGTTCATCGGCGATGAAGTCAGACACTATACGACACAAATCCGCAAATACGGCAGTTTAAAGTCCTGTCTGATCTACCACAACAGGGCAGAAATGAGTGCATCATTTCCAGAGACGTGATCTTGCATTTCAATAATCAGACAGCCATGAGAGCAGGCCAAGCGGATAACAGAGACCAAGGAGATGACGGGTTTTATAGGAAAAGGAAGTTGCAGCTCGCTCAAGGGTAGATGTCTTGGAGACGAAGCTAAATCTGGCGAAGCTGGTGACTGCTGGACATAGGGATATTGAATGGCAGGGAGACGAACTGTTGGCGAATAAGCTGAGAAGGAGCCTAGTTCGTCAACAATGCTATTAGTATACACTCAATACTCCGAACGTTCTGTGTGAAAAAACCACTACTTCCCGAAGAAGGTTGAGCCTGGCCGCGTCATCCCCCCGTATCGGCAAATAGGTCCAAACCTCACAAGCCGGGACAGGCAAAGCTGACCTCAGCCCTATACTCCGAGTTCCTGGGAGATATTCAGTTGTAGCGGAAGACTCAACCTATTTTTGAGCATAGTGTCCCCATGTATATAGAACCCTTGCGTGTGTAAGATCTAATGCAGATTGGTCATGAAGACAGATAGCCTTGGTCGCGAACCAAGCTCTTGGATTTCGGTCAGTAGAAGTTATTAGCGGTAAAAGCAGGTGGTGAGGTCGATGGAGGACCTTTTGCAACTGGGAGACATGTCGCTCTCTTTGGTAATGTGGCCTCAAAACGGATACTTACTAGGTGCACATCATATCAGTAAAGGGAGACCGAGACAGGCAGCCAACAGGCCCCAGCAAAGGGAGCAGGATTAGCAACTACTATACAAGTAGAAGTGATCAAAACAGAGAGAAAGGAGCTAGCGTTAATCCCCTACCTCATTGTGAAACAATTCCAGAGTATCAACCGGGCTAGCTGTGTCGCGATGGGATCGTCGACAGTGGTCAAATGACTGTCAGTGAGCAGAATCATACACGAATCATTTGGGGATGAAATACTTTCTACTCCTTTCAAGAACTTCGAGCACCTGTTCACAGGCTCGCCGCTGCGTTGGGTACTATTCAAGAAACCGTTATCAAGCTTGTTGATATCACAGATAGGGCTTATCTAGCTATCGAACAGGGGAAGCGATCAACCTACGCTCGGGCATCTAACAGCGAAAGATTTGTAGTGCCTAGGAGTGATATCAAACCCTTTGTATTCCTTCCATTTTTGTAGCCCAAGAGTTGTATCATTAAACGCTAGGTGGTTATTAGGGAGGAGAATGCCCAGTATATTCGTAACAAAACAATTAAAATGCAAAGCTTTGTGGCTGCTAAAGAATATATCGCCAAGTATAGCCGACGATGTTTGTGGAGTACAAACGTGAATGCTAACACATCCCACTTCCCCTATCACATAAAGCTGGCGCAAGGGGTAGCTAATCTCTTGGCTAGCAGATTATTGCGGCTACACAACACATTTCTCACACGTAAGCTTGGGTATCATCAGCGTCAACGTGCAGTCGGTTGCGCATTTTCGCCGCTTCCAAGAACATAAATGCCAGGGCGGTTGTCACACGATGCGTTCAAGGCGAGGCTTATCAACGACGCTGAGGCCACGACAAAGACACGAATTCGCGGATGAATCGACGTGATATTTCTAGGTCGATACTGGCACAGGTAGCCTTGACAGCTCTTAGCATGGCGGAGATCAAATGGCAATGGTAATTGAGTGTCTGCCAGGATGGGAGGCAATTGCGTCAGAGGAGGGGCTTGTTTTTTAACTTAAAGTTAAGGTGTTTCCGCTCCAAGGCGCAGTAGCCAATCACAGGTATGTGAGACTACTACGGGATGGCTCATGTCGCGCTGGATTGGCTAGCCTTGGGTCTTCGCCCCGCATAAGCCAGATGTTGGCCAAACTTCCCTTGCAAGGTTGTCTTGCTCAGCCGGCACTTGAACAACTGCGCCCCCTCAGGCAGAAATGCCCCGAGCATATGATCCAGGCACAGTGACATCCCTGAAGAGTCGCTCCGTCCTTCATCGAGTTGTCTGTGGCCGACTTTCGTCATCTACAGCATCCAAGCCCTCACAACACGAACCATGCCACTATTCAACCGTTTCCGCGGGGCATTCTCCGGCATCCAGACCGACCAAGCCGATGTCGATCCCCATGCCTGGACTTTGCCATCTTCATACTCAACCCCCAAGCCCGGCGACAAGCCGACCGTCATCCCAAATCCAAGACTCTTTGCCAATGCCTTTATCCCCAGTGAAACCAACGTCGGAAACGCATTAACTTGCCCCGATATCAGCCACGCCGCCGTACATTTAGCACTGCTTGAATGTTTCCGGAACCTCCGGCTCAGCGCGAGCACACTCGATGTAGAGCTCAACCAACCGCCAGCATATTCCGAGAAACCTAGCGATACTCCCTCAGCGGAAACAACTCAGCTTCCCGAGTCTCAAAAATGGGATCTCCTGGTCAAACTGGCCGTCTCTCGCTTCTCAGTTTGGTGGACCAACATTGACCATGTCCTAACCCATGCTACGGCCTACCGACATGCTGGAGGCGACAAGGTCATGGTCCAGCTAACCAAGGAGTATCTCCCGCCCTTGGACGTGCTGCTCGTCTGGTACACGTTAATGCTGGACTCGGATGCGTACTTTGCCGCCTGCCAGAACCACGAGCGCCAGATTCTTCGACTTGAGCACCTCTGTTTTCCCTGGCCGGCCATCCGCGACGTCATAGATATGGAACGATTCCGCTTCGACCTTCCCCGCACCGCCCAGAACATATTCTCTACTTTGTCTGGGCAGTCTTCTGACATCCTGACGTACCTCAAAAGCCCCCCAGCATATACCGAGGACGGCACGGTGCCTTTTGAGATTGATCTTTTTGCCGAGGTCAAGAATCAGGACCAGTTTATTGATGAGGCGCACAAGCTACTGTGGATACGTTCACCTGCTGTCGCTGGATCGTTGATGCGAGCAGCCGTGGACTATTCCAATCTTCAGCGAGGAACAACGCCGATTGGCATGGGTAGAGGACAAGTGCCGTTCGGGATTAAGCTGTTTCGGCGGACTCATCGACTGTTTCCAACTCACTACCAACTCTTCCTCCAGCAGAATGGGAGCCAAGGACAGAGCAGCGATTCCAAGGCGCCCATGGTTCCGGGCCCATCCTCCGGCTCAGACCCTAACGCCATCTCTGGGCGGTGTCAGTGCTGGACATGCGAGCTCATTCGCAATTTTAACCCAGCATTTTCACACACACAAACCTCTCCTACCGCCTCCTCCTCTTCTTCTTCTTCCCCCTCTGCCGAGGCCCACCAACAACTTATTGCGCTCTCGTCAGAACAGCTGCGCCAAATACAAGACGACCTAGGTTTCTACCATTCCGTCGAACAGGCACGTCAACGCGGTGATACGTTGCCGACGAGGCCACCAACGGCAGCGGAGAAGGAAGCGGAGGCGACTGCCAAGGCTAAGCAGAAAGAGCTTGGGTATAGACCGGGATTGGATGAGTATCTTGAGATTCTACCCGATGGCACACGCAGGGTCCGCAGACAGAATATGAACCCATGGGGCAGATGGGTAGGTATTTGATCGCCTTCGTAAGGTATCCTTTGTAATAACTAGCGGTCTTTCCTTTTGGTACTTCATGACCTCGATATATGATTCAAGACACGATACTTTAATCACGCTTATCAGGTTGAACAAGCCTTGATTTGACGACCACGCAGCTGTTGAACGCCTGCTGAATATGAAGTCATAAGACCTACCGCCGTGCCATCTTGTAACTTGCGTCGAGGTGAGCATAGGAGAGGAGCGACATAGACATGCAAAATACTTTTGAGAATTTTCCGAATTAATCCAAGGAAACATTCGCTTTGATTTCTCCCAGCATTAGTGTAGGGTAGTTGATTCCCGGCCCCTGACATGATCGTCACGCCAAGGTAGTCAGGTGGCGTTTTCACGCAACCTCTTTAGCACTGCGGGCTTGCGGTCTTTTCCCAAACGAAGCAACCAATCGGCGGCAATGCCAGGTATTCTAGAAGAAAAAGAGCATGTCAAAAAGTCTTGATGAGGGAGCGGCTCTGCAGCCGAGGATGCAGCCAAGAGAAGGCGTTGGAGAAAGTCAAGGAGGGCCTGACGTTCCTCGGCTTCGGAAAGACCGACGTCAGGTCATGAAGGCTCCAATGCGGGAATGAGTTTTCGTTTACCCATCATTTATCTTTCTGTCATACTAGCTTGCGCCCTACTTGCCTTACAATTGCAGCATCACCCCAGTATGGTTCAAAGAATGTGTCTTCAAGCGTGCACCTTTGATACCGCGGCGTCACGAGATTTCACATGGTATTGTTATCCAAGGCATTGGGTCTCCGCGTCTTCCCCATGGGGCCCTTTAATCATAGAAATCTCGCCAAGGAAAGATGCTGTCAAGTTTATTGTTTCTTTGGTGGTTTCCTTTACGTACAACCCCAAAACATTCTCCGCATCATGACTTCTCGCGCCACAATGCTGGGGCCTTTCGTCCATCGCAATTGGGCGTTGACCTGTGCATGGGTGATTCCACAGTCACTCCACAACAGTTATACTGGCTGTGGTGATAACCGTGTTGCGTTAATTATTGTCTCGGGCCGAAGTCTGCTCATTGTGGAGACGGCCTCGAGTTGGAGAAATCCAGGGGCACGTCGGGTTACTCCGCACACGGCATCTCGGGGGGAAATCACCGTCACGAAATGCCACCAACGCTCGAGCAAAAGCCACTCTCTGGTTCCTGCAACCTCAATCGAGCTATCTAGCTCACCGACAACAAAAACAAGCTTCACACCTGCGTTCGCAAGAGCGACAATAGCCGCTCACCTGTCTCGGATAAGCCGAGTTGGGGCAACCGCTAGGCCCAAAGAACCCAAGTCGCTCCACCCAAAGAGGCAAATGCTCGACAATCTCTGCAGAAATCTCTTCACGCCTCCGGAGCCGCTGCCGGCATCCAGCGGCTCAGCCTCTTACGATGGGGCTCTGCCGTGTCGAGTATCCCGTCGTAGACAAACCACACCCCGGTCCGGTCGGTACGCTCGGCTGCCATGATGCTACGAGATGGCAACAAACAGCTCGTACGCAATGATGGGTCCTCGAGTGCCAGGAAACCCCCATGGGGCCATGAGCTCTGAATCGCATACTCACGGCTTGGCACGTCTACAGTCTGTTATCCACAGGTTCCAGAACGAGGTTTCCACCATGGCCCACGCGATGCGAGTCAGGCCGGGGTAGGGGTTCAAGATCAACGAGATAAAAACACTATTACGTACCGAAACGGAGTGTAGACTGTGTAGTGGACATTCCCCAGAGAGAGATGGAGATTTTATATAGTCCCCGGGAACGCCAGTCTGTCTTCTCCAGTCTCTCCAGTCTCCCCCGATCTCTAGTAGACTCGCATTCTCCGCCATCGACGACTGTCAAAATGAGCCACTACGACTCCGAGAACCAGGCCAACGAGGCTAACAAGAAAAGCCAGCACGTGGAGGATGATCAAGGTCTTACCAACGATGCTGTTTTTGGTACTATTCATGAGGACGGACCCAACTACCGCAACGTATGTATCGTCAGGTCCAATATGATAGACAAGGACTAACGGCCGCCCAGGTAGGATGGCTCGGAACATCGGTCCTCATGATGAAGTCCCAGATCGGCCTGGGTGTCCTATCAATCCCAGCCTCCTTCGACGTGCTGGGCTTGATCCCTGGTGTCATCTGCCTGCTGGTCATTGCAGTCCTCACCACCTGGTCCGACTACATTGTTGGAAAATTCAAGCTTCGCCACCCTGAAGTGTACGGTATCGACGACGCAGCTGGACTCATGTTTGGTCGAGTTGGCAAGGAAGTTTATGGCATCTCATACGCTCTCTACACCATCTGCATCGCTGGTTCCGGCATGATTGGTATCTCGATCGCCCTCAACACTCTCTCGACCCACGCAACTTGCACGGCAGTCTTTGTCGCTGTGGCCTGTATCGTGGCCTTTATCACCGCCAGCGTGCGCACGCTCGACCGTGTCAGTTGGCTTGCATGGATCGGCCTGGTGACTCTTGTCTCAGCTAGTAAGTGTTCCAAGACTATTGCTGTAACTACCTCTAACGTTTGCAGTCTTTGTCGTGACTGTCGCTGTTGGTGTTCAGGACCGCCCTGACACGGCGCCCCAGGAGGGCGACTGGGAGTCTGACTACAAGCTGTTCAACAACCCCAACTTTGCCGATGCCATCGCTGCCATCTCCGCCTTTGTCTTTGCCTACGCCGGCACGCCCGTCTTCTTCCCTATCGCGGCTGAGATGCGCGAGCCCCGGCACTATAAGAAGGCGCTATACCTTTGCCAGGCTGTCGTCACCGTCACCTATATTGTTGTTGGAATCGTCGTCTACTACTATTGCGGTACCTATGTTGCCTCGCCCGCCTTGGGATCTGCTGGAAAGTCCATCAAAAAGATTAGCTACGGACTGGCTCTTCCTGGCCTGATCGTCAGCGCGTGTCTCTATACACATGTAAGTATAGCCGATATCGGACCAACCCGACATCCAGCCAAGAGCCTAAACTAACGGTTCGAAATAGGTCCCCGCCAAGTACGCCTTTATCCGCCTCCTACGGGGCTCCAAGCATCTTACTGCCAATACCTTTACCCACTGGTCCACCTGGCTCGGCTGCACCTTTGCCATGGCCGTGATCGCTTATGTCATCGCCAGTGGAATCCCCGTCTTTGGTGGACTTGTTTCTCTTGTCGGTGCCCTTTTCGGAACCTTTCAATGTCTTCAGCCCATGGGCTGCATGTGGCTGTTTGACAACTGGCACAGAGGCAAGAACCCACAAGAGCGGACTACCAAGTGGACTCTCATGGTCTGTTGGAGTGTATTCATCATTGTGATTGGTACGTTCCTCATGATTGGTGGTACTTACGGCTCCATCGTCGGTATCATCAACACGTATAACGAGAGCGGTGGCTCTGCTGCTTGGTCTTGCGCCGACAACTCCAACTCGACATGAGCAAAGACATCAAGTCGTAGATACGAAGATGGGAGTGTATGTGGACCGGCCATATAGAAGCGCGAAATGCAAGCGATTGGAATTTCATAATGGATGTTGAACATGACTTGCTGGCCGATCATCTCTTGTGATTGAAGTTGACTCTTCATGGTAATTAGTGCTGATCCGACTGGAGTGCTGCTCATGTCACCTGTATCTTTAAAGTCGCCCTCTTACCTGGGTGAGTAGCTCGTCTGAAGAGACTGTTTAGACGGTCAAAAGTCTCCCGAAAAGATGCTCAAAGACTTGATAAACCCGTGGTCTTGGTGAACCAGATACCTTGGGAACAGAGATAACTGATGGCTACTGTGGTCACAAAGGCGGTATTGAGGACTTGGCTGCAATTACGACGGCCCAAGTCGCGACACGATGAAGCGGTCTCGCAGGTACGAAACGCATAGGGGAGGTAGAAGAGGTCTATCACGACCACAAATTACTCATACCACAGCGCAGGAACCTTTTAACGAACTATATCGAAGATACCAGGTTTCTAGGGGTCAGGCTGATAGTTCGTCAGCCCCATTTCTCCCCACAACAAGGAGTGGGTGGTAGTTAGTCCACTCACACCGTTTATAGACACCATGTCGGTAGACAGGGCCCAGGATGACCACCGGTTCAAGGGTATGGCCTCGAGACTAGAGCGCCCATCCTAGTATAGGCAAGCAGGCTCGTAATTAAAAAGTATCTAGTTGCTATAGGAGAATCTCCTACGATAGATTGAATAGTAAAGTTCGAATACAAGCTCCTTTTGTTTCGCACCAAGTGGGAATGTCGTCAAGCCATGAGGTGCTAATCAGGTCTTACAAGGGACGGTGCTATCGCCTCAGCATCATAGCCGGAATTTCCCATTTGCGATAAGGATGACCAATGACGTAAACAATGCAACAAGGTCGAATAGAGTGCTTGTTACTGGACGTGATGTATTCGGCTTACCCTGTAGAAGAAGAACGAGACAGTGGAATAGGGCTAAATCCTCGCTCAACGGGCCCCTGAATGTCTATAAGCCAATACAAAAACACCAAATCACCTTGTTTTTGCATAGAGGCTTGAGAGTTTGTTTAGACCTGCTTGCTGTTGCGAGACGGACCTCCCAGCCAGTAACTAAAGATGGGGTTTCGCGGGCAACAATGGGGAGATACAAATTACTCGACAGGTGTGTGTGCTGTCGATAAGGCCCGAACTGCCCTATCCAGGAAGATACTCTACCTACACAGCTGCTGACTCTCCCGACGGGAAATGCTCTTATTTGTTTCATCTCTGCAAGTGTCGATACGAACTATTATTGACGATGACGGCATTTGCCAAAGTGTCGACATTCCGATCTTTGGTCAAAGGTTAAATTGCAGTGCCGAACGCCCAGTGGACAGAAAACAAGGCGCAATTTTGACTGCTCAGCCTGTCTCGCGTTTTCTGTCTTCTCTCGTTGTGGGGCTATCCCGAGAAATAGAGGCTGTGGCTTCAAGGCCTGATCATCATGGAAAAGCTTCGAGAAGCAATCTAAACTTGACCACTTCAAGGAGGGCATTGCGCAGTGTATTGCCTCTGCGAAAGCTTCAACTCTCGCGGATGTGTGCAAAACATCGCATATCCGCTCCGCTCTACCCACCAATGGAACCTTGCTGGGAATCGACCTCCTGCCATCAACCGTCACCGCCAAAGCCGTGTACAATGGAACCGTTGGCATGGACAAAACTCAGTCATACACTTATTGCGATGTATCCATCTCTTACACTCACACCGGCAAGGACGACAAGGTGACGCTCAAATACGCCTTCCCCAGTCCTTCGGACTTCAAGACTCGTTTTTATGTCGCCTATGGTGCTGCTGGAGGTGCCACGGATGCAGGATACGATGGCTTCGACACGAGTTACGATGAGGTTGTCTTATACGGGAATGGATCCATCAACTAGGACGCTACTCACATGTTTGGTTACCAAGCCTTGGGCGAGATGACACTCGTTGGAAAGGCTGTTGCCAAGGGATTCTACGACTTGTCCGACGATGAAAAGATCTACACCTACTAGGAGGGATGCTCTGACGGTGGTCGCGAGGGCATGAGCCAGGTCCAGCGATGGGGTGAACTGTACGATGGAGTCATTGCTGGTGCCCCGGCCTTCCGCTTCGCCCAACAGCAGGTCCTTCACGTTCTGTCATCAGCCGTCGAGCACACTCTGGACTACTACCCACCACCTTGTGAGTTGGCCAAGATCGTTAACGCCACCATTTCCGCTTGCGACCCTCTCGATGGCCGAACCGACGGAGTCGTGTCCCGTACAGACCTTTGCAAGCTGAACTTCGACCTCAAGTCAATTATTGGCGAGTCTTATTATTGCGCCGAGAAGAACAACACTTCTCTGGGATTTGGCTTCAACAAGCGACAGGCTCCCGGTAGCACGACGAGCTACCAGCCGGAGCAGAATGGAACTGTCAGCGCTGAGGGTGTCAAGGTCGCACAGGCCATTTATGACGGACTTTTCAACAGCAAGGGCGAGAGAGCTTATCTTTCCTGGCAGATTGCTTCTGAACTTGGCGATGCGACTACCGAGTATGACGAGGATAGCGAGTCCTGGACTCTGAGCATTCCTTCGACTGGTGGTGAATACGTGACCAAGTTCATTCAGCTTCTGGATCTTGACAACCTCTCTGACCTTGATGGCGTCACCTACGACACTCTTGTTGAGTGGATGAACATTGGCATGATTAGATTCGGAGACAGCCTGCAAACTACTCTACCAGATCTTACCACCTTCAAGTCCAATGGCGGAAAGCTTCTTCACTACCACGGAGAGTCCGATTCAAGTATTCCAGCCGCTTCCTCAGTGCACTACTGGCAATCTGTGCGCTCCATCATGAAAGAGGACTCCCTCGCCGAGTTTCAGGAGTGGTATCAGTTTTGCCTGGTTCCTGGAGCAGGACACTGCGGAGCCAACTCTTTGCAGCCTGGCCCATACCCCCAGAACAACATGAACATCATGATTGATTGGGTCGAGAATGGTGTCCAGCCGAAGCGCCTGAATGCTACTGTTTCTTCTGGGGACAATGAGGGCGAGACGCAGATGCTGTGCCAGTGGCCTACCCGCCCTCTTTGGCACAGCAATAACTCGGAGTTTGACTGCGTTTCTGACAAGGCATCGATCGAGAGTTGGACTTATGAGTTGGATGCTTTCAAGCTTCCAGTTTATTAGGTCAACTTTGGTTTAAGTAGTTTTACTTTCTTCTCATCCTGTACATTTAGATATTAGAGAGACATAGCCTCGCTATTATTTTGTAAATCGTTAGAATGACTCATCTCGTGTGCTTAAAGACCCACGTGTATCTGCGTCCTTGTCTCTATAGATGGTTTTAAGTTACTTTACATTGCTGGAAAGCACTCGCTCTGTGCCGGATTCGACACAGTTGATAGCTGCGTGAAGGAATACCTTAAATAAATAGTCAAGGCGCGAGGAAAACGGCTTAGGCTCTGAGGCATCCGTCAGGACCACACTGGAGCCAGACTGCTCCTTATATCCCTATAAATGCACATCCTCTCCTTCAATCCACGTCAGGTATGGTGCCGGGGCTATCTGGCGGCCAGATCGGCGCCGATCCATCCGCATTGGTGACACGCGTTATCATACACGCCTCACCCTGCACCGACTCCATACTTGAGCGGAACTTGGGCTCTTCCTCTTTCTTGGTGATCTTATAGTAGTAGGGGTTGGGCACATCCTTCCTCGTCTTCCCGGCCGTGCGAATGGTGGGAATGTTGGTCAGCGTGCCCATGCCCGTGATGGCGATGCCGAGGCCGAGGACAGCGCGTTCCTCGTCGGTCTCTGCCTGCTCAACCTTGTAGATATCGGTAGCGATGAGGCCGAGGTCGCCGACAATGTTTGCGGCGGCACGGATGTAATACGCAAAGACAGCGGTGCGCACGGCCGACCCAACCACCTTGCCCAGCAGGGGGATGATGAACAGGACAGTCTCGACAATCAGGAGGATGAAGTTTGTCATTTCGTCTTCGCGGATCTCCTCTCCCATGTCGTGTGCCTCCTGCATAGCCTCGACAGACTCTTCAATGAGCAGCACCGGAATGGTGTACGCATCGACAACCTTTGTCATGTCTTCCTGGATCAGACCCAGCTGGAAGGCCCAGCGGTATCCCCAGAGAGTTGCAGTAATGTCTCCAGCACCATCCACAGAAGGCTCAATCACGTCTTTGGGGTTCGGGATGTCATCTTGCTTGTAGTAGGCATAGTTGACAGTCGGAACCTGGCGGAACCAGTGCGTCACACATCCGGTGATACCAACACAAGTGCCCCCTAGATCCTCTGGATTGGTCCTCCTGTAGATCTTGGGACCGAAATAGACCTGCTGTTGGGTCAAGCCGTGCTTCTCGAGAACGTCTTCGTAGAATTTTCCCGAGTCGCCTGCGCGGAGATGGAATGTGTAGTTGCCAGTGGACGTATCTGGGTTACCCTCAGGAGGGCATCGGGCTTTGCTTCCATCACGGTCGAGCGTGCAGTCAAAATACGTAGACGCCGACTCGAGGAACCACTCCCACAGTCTGTCGTCTGCAGATCTGTGTACTGTACGCCGGAACGCCTCAAAGTTGCGATCGTAGTCGTCGTCGATGAGGTCGTGATACTTCTGCAGAGCACGCGAAGCCATTTTCTCAAGAACCTCGAGGGCATAAATGGGCATGCAGTGGAGTGGAATTTTGAGATCGTTTATGAGCTCCTGGATCGTGTCGTGAGGCGTTTCGTCCTTGCACTTTTCAGGTCGATGCCAGAGATCTCTCGTATCGTCTCGGCCATCGTTCTCAAGGAACTCTTGGAGGTCGATGGCCCATTCAATAGTACCGCCGAAATTGAGACGCTTAGCTTGCGTCTCTCGCCATTGTCGCATGGCATCGTCCATATAAGATACCCACTCAGTGCCTGGGCGACAGTCAGAACTCGATATCTTCAGAGTGCACAGTCATATTAAACTCACCATCATACACAAGGTAGTTTGAGCGGGTCTCAATATCACTCCATTTGCGCGTGTATCCCTTGTCAATCTGCTCAAAGATCTCGGCGTTGGAGAGATAGCCCCCGGTGTCTGTGCAGCGGCCAGGCTTTGCAGGAGACTCCAACCGATCGCCCAAGAACGAACACTCCGGGCCATCGCAGCCTGCCTGGGCCATCTTGAACGAGCGACCGTACGTAGATACGCCCATGAGGATCTTGGAAGCAGGCACGCCAGCTTTGGTGATCATGGACAGGGCGTTGTGTGTTTCAGTCCAGTTCACATGAGAACGCAGACACGCACCAGAAGGGCAATTTGGCATAGACCACTCGTTTCCAGCGTCCCATTGACCTAGAAGACAGTCAGTTTAAGTTTCTGAAGATGGAACTCTTATAAGCTCATACCATGTAGGTCGTAGGTCATGTAGACGATGTAGTCTAGATACGGGGCCATGGCGGCGATGGGAAATTGTTTGAGGTACCAGAAGGAAGCTGGCGCGGCGATGGACAAAGTCTTGAGAGGAGGAAGTTTTGCCCTCACCAGCTTCAGGAACTCCAGATAGTTCTGGCCCTCATCTTTGCCACCGGGAGGGATGCCAGGAATATCTGTTATGGTTGAGTTAGGCCTGGCTCGAAGCTAATGGGGTCGAGGTGAGACCTTACCTGGAGCGCCGGGATACTCCCAATCAAAGTCGAGACCATCCAGGTCATACTTGATGGCAAATTGGACAACATTCTCTGCGAAGCGCTCCCTGTTCGCTGGGGCAGTGGCCTCTCGAAACAAGTGATATGTTGGTGCCTCGGCCGAGAATGTCCACCCGCCAAAAGCAAGCGTCTTGGCCGGCCCGTCGGTAATCTTGAGAAAGTTCTGCCACTCTCCAACGACGTCGTCTGGGATGAGGACGTCATAGTCAGGGCCCTCGGTGATATGAGCGAAGGAGAAGTGGACATCTGTGTAAGCCTGCTTGTGGTTCTTGGTAGCGCGGGCGTCCATGTGCAGACAGGGACGGTTTCTGTTCCACCCTTCAAAGTAACCAAGCTTACGCCAGATCTGGGCGGGAACAGCGTTATTGACAATATCCATGCCGCAGTTTTGGACGCAGCCGTGGGTGCCAGGGGCAGCTGTACCAGGGGCACCCGTCTCCGACTCGCTCTCGATGCAGAAGTCGGCCGTGGTTCCGCATTGGCCCCAGATATTGCAGCAGGCTTTCAGCAGGCAAGGGTTGAGATCAGCCAGAGTCTGGTCCCCGCGAGGCGGCCTCGAGCCTGGCTTTGTCGGGCCGCATACGGCGTTGTCGACAGGGGCGGGCATGGGCGGATCGCCCGGGCTGAGACAGATGCTGATGCCCAGGGCAAGAGGATCGCATCCGGACCAGCCCCATGTATTCTTGTTGAAGTCGTAGATGTCGTCAATCGTGAGGCCATTGGTGGCAGCAATGACAGCACAGAAATCTCCTCCTTCAACATTGTGGACGAAGCAGCTGCCGTCAGGGTTTGGTCGGGGACGGATCTCGGGAAGACGGCCACTGGAACAGCAGACGGGCTGACCAGGTGCAAGGTTGGCACAGTGGCCGGCCTCGCTGTTGAACTCCATGTATTGAGCCCCTGTGATTCCGCAACGAGTGGCCAGAGAGGCACAGCCATCGCCGTCCTCGACACGGATCCAACGACACTCGGCCGGGCCTTGGCGGCGCTCAAGCTGGCCCTCAACAGGCGTAAAGTGGAATGATTCAAGGGTATCAGGTCTTTGAACCGTCTTGAAGAGGTTCAGAGCCACATTGTTGAGACGCTTTGTAGAGTCAGCATCTTCCACGCACAGGGCGCCACTCCATGCTCTCACGGCCCTCTGAACAGCTACAAAGTCTCCCTCAGTATCAACAACAACACCGACCGTGACGGCAGAAGTGACAGCAGTGTTGTTGAGCCCGCTGGTGTTACAGTGCTGCAGCAGACTGCGCGAGCCCGCTCCATCCTTGGAGACGTTGTCGCTAAGCTTCTTGATGAGACGGGCGGCAGAATTGCTCTGAACTCGCTCGCCAGCAAAGTAACCAACGACAGTGCCGTTGTTGTATGCAAACATGACTGTCGGGCTGGCACGACAGTCCTTCTTCGCTTCGACCCAACGCGTCAGCTCTTCCAGAGCTCCCAGCGTCATATCTCTGGAAGCCGAGGACTGCTGGCCCCATGTGGCCAGTTCAACAGATGTTGAGTTCTTGGTGGTGGAAGTGCATTCAAGGGAACGCCTTGTAGAGCCGTTAGGAGACAGCTTCTCAGGCTCTGGTAGAATCGCGTTAACGATGACTTCCTCTTCTTTGTCCGCTTCAACAGCCGTGCAAGCTCTCACGCGAGTAAGTTGGGAGCGAGTGCTGGGAGAGTCGCCGGAAAGTGAGACTTCGAAGAGAAGAGGCTGGTGACAGTAGGTAAGACGCTGAAGTGAAGTGTACAGTGTCCACTGCGAAGGATCTGAGGTGGAAGAACAAGACACGGGACAGGCCTTGCGCTCAGAGTAGAACTCCTCCCTTGCGAGGGCCTGGGAACTCGGGGCGAGTAGAAGAGTGACGGCCAGAGGGCTGGCGATCCCGTTCCGTCCAGTGAATGAGACCATGGCAATTCAGTGACAGGTCTTCATTCAGTGAAGAGCGATGAATGATGAGAGTCTACCAAGCTGTGGTGGCATGAAGGAGAAAGAAGGTCATGTCGCCTGTCACCAAATCATCACAATATTGATCGAGTGAGAGACCCAACATGTCGTAGATATGGCTAGCGTTGTTGCAAGGAGTCCGGTGCTTAGTTCCTGGTTGCGGCAAAAACACTCATTCATCAAGTCGGTTCTTGGCAACCTATTTCGGAATTCACCGAGTTACGCCCAGACGGAACGAATTTTGCCGCCTGATCCTATAGAAAAGAATCCCCCTGAATGGTCGCGATACGATTGCTGTAGCCTTTACTCGCACCGTAGAGACTCGGGTCAAGAGGGATTAAAAATGGTTAGTGAGGTACGGTGGCAGCAGACAGGGCCAAGACAAAACCTAGACGCTTGTGTGCATATATCACATCCAAAGGCACATGGCGCATAGATATGTTAAAGTGGAAATTGATGTGTGTCTTTCGATTGTGAGACCCTATTGGTCCCGCAACGAGGTTTGCGGCACATGGCTGGGCATATGCTACCCAAGACAATGCCGAGCCTTTGCGGCATGCCAAGCGGATCGGTCCGGACAAAAGAACCGCAGAAAGAATGCATAGGATGAATGTGGCAACAAAGTCATCCGACAAAGAAAGCACACATCCAAGGATTATGCATGTGAATGTCTAGGACCTGAGCTAGGTGTGGTGTTTGTAAGAGGAAATGGGATGGGCATTCAACATCCAATTTCCCCCAAGAAAATGGCAAGCCAGGGTACTTGGACTCGCTTGGAGTAGAGAATTATCCAAGGTTGCATTCCGCTATCAGTGGCCTGTCAGACCCGATCCTTGGTTTAATGGGGTTAATGACAGTCAGAACGAGGGGAGGTGGTTCTTGAAGGCGTCACAGGCCTCAAGAGGCATATAAACTTGCAAAGGCGAAGTGTTCATACAAAATCAGCAGTAGTGTCGGGGTCTACAGTTCAAGCACTTTCTGAGAGGTTGGTCTCCCGTGCCTCACCTCTTTGTATTCCTTGGGTCCTCTCAAGATGCATGCCCTTACTCTCTTTGCGTTGGTGCTGCCCCTCGCGGAAGCAGCAGTTCGCAGGTTTACCAACACCACAATTGCGGCCACAACTCCATCCACAGTTACCTCATCAATTGCTGTTTCAAAGGCTCTAGAGACAGAAGGCAAGATGCGTCTTCTGGGGCCTGACCCCTTACTTCCCTTTGACCCTGACTCGTCGCCATTCTGCACCTGGTGGTATGACAACCATGGCGGCATTGAGTGTGAAGACATGCCTGCTTTCTGGGATATTACTGTCACTGAATGGCACCGGTGGGTGAGTACCATGGTTTCCACTTGCACCTACGATATAAAACATGTATACTGATGTATTCTAGAACCCCTCCGTGGCTGAGTCTTGCGACAACTTTGTTGTTGGTCGCTCATACTGCGTCGAGGCCTTTGGGCATCCAGGCGAGCCTGAGCCAACTCCCACCGTCGGTACCACTGTCAGCCCTCCTCTACCTCCTACGACTACTGCCCCTGGTAATGGCATCGAGACCCCGCAACCGATCCAGCCTGGCATGGTAGATAACTGCAACCGCTTCCACATGGTCACCTCTGGCCAGAATTGTGCCGTCATCACCAGCCAGTATGGTATCACCATCGCCCAATTCATCACCTGGAACCCCCAGATCGGTGGTTCTGCATGCACCGGCCTATGGCTAGATGCGTACGTTTGCATCGGCGTCATCGGGTTCGAACCCCCCGAGCCTAGTCCCACTGCTCCCGGGAATGGCATTGAGACTCCTCAGCCTATCCAGCCCGGCATGGTTGACAACTGTGATTCGTTCCATCTTGTCGAGTCTGGCAATACTTGTGCTACAATTGTCACCCAGTACAGCATCTCCATTGCTCAATTCATCACTTGGAACCCCGAGGTTGGAGGCGCTGCGTGCACTGGTCTCTGGCTGGACGCGTACGTCTGTGTGTCGGTCATTGGTCATGATCCTCCGCCTCCCACGCCTACACAGCCGGGCAACGGCATCGAGACACCCCAGCCGACGCAGCCCAGTATGGTCACAAACTGCAATCGTTTCCATTTTGTCGAGACTGGCCAGAGCTGTGCGAGCATCATTGCCGAATATCGCATCAGCCTCTCTCAGTTCACCACATGGAACCCGTCCGCAGGCCCATCTTGCACCGGGCTGTGGGCTAGTACATACGCTTGTGTGGGTATCATCGGCTTCACGCCCAGCCCTACTGACCCCGGCAATGGTATCGAAACACCAGCTCCCATCCAGGATGGTATGACGACTGAGTGCCGTCGTTTCCACTTCGTCGAGTCTGGCCAGACGTGTCAGGTAATTGCGAACCAGTATAGTATCACTGTGGCGCAGTTTGTTAGATGGAACCCGGCAGTGGGATCGAACTGTGCGGGCAGGTGGGCGAATACATACGCCTGTGTTCAGGGACCGTAGGTTGCTACAAACAAGTTGTGTTACCTAGGATGGAGGTATACTTGTAACAGAGGCCTATGCCATGCAAGATACACTCGGCTCTATTCATACCAGTTACAGTAACTCTCTAAAACACTAATGTTAAACTCCCAAACTATTCTTTCCAACATCATACACATCTCTGAATACGCCAACCTGAACTTGATGTTAAAAATCCCTGATCCGATTGGATATCTCAGCTACCAGATCTTACTTCACACCAATGCAATTTCTGGGGCAGATTGAAAATGGCCTGACTGCGTGGAGGTGATCGTTCTTAAAACGCTCATCTCCAAGCCAGCGTTCAGGAATAAAGTCATGTGGTTGCGTGAAATACTTTGGGTAATATGCAATGTCCACATATCCTTCTCAACCAAGGTCTGCCCGTCAAAGTGCAAACTGTAAGAATCGATATTTTCATACTTGGAAGCACCCATGGAGTCAATATCCCACTTGCATTCTCTGGAATAAAGTGGCCGGCAATGAAGCTACCACCTTTGGCTACGTTATTTGTCGTGGTGATCCGCCACCTGCCACCGGTGGGCACATGCGCAAGGCCTCATGCAAAACGGTTTGCATATACCGCAGTCCTTGTGTGGAAATGAGACCGAGATTATCCTTGGTCCAGCAACTGTCTACCAATTCGAAGATAGCAGCAGGCCTCCGTTTATCGTCCGGTGGACTGACATCGGCCGAAAACACACTGGTCTAGGATATACCCAATCCAAGGCCGGGACGTTCAACTGTGCCTCGCGGGATTCCGCATGGCCATCTTCCCGGTCCAGGAAGAGGATCCAACCAGCCGGGGTCATTCCTTAGGCAGGTCTTTCCCCGTCGACCTGCCTTTCTCATTCGATACCACAAGACTCTCATTTCTCTCGCAAAACTCATCCCCTATTGGATGGGAAACCACCGAGAACCGCATGGTGTCTTGGCGTGGTGCGGGACCTACATGTAGCTCAATTCTCTACCAGAGCGCTTCCAGTTGTGCCGCCAAGATCGGTTGCGCATCTTGTACCAGGGGTCAAGCTTGGCACAAGCCTTGGAAGTATCTGTCTTAACAGCTCTAGAATCTGAGGCGGCCACCGGCACATGGTCTGCTCGCCGCCAACCGCGCCGCCAAAAATCAGGCTCTCTTTCAAGAGTCTCGCAAATCCCACCTTCTGTCGCAGTGCATTTTTGATCTAGTCTCCTTGAGCCATAATTTTGCCAAACATGCGAGCTCTGCCCTCTGTTCTGCTTGCCTTGGGCTTCCTGGTCCCTCGTGTCACTGCCGATGTTGAGGACGACATTGCGCCCTACCTTGCCCTCTTCTTCTTCATCGGCTATGTTCATGAATGGAACGCCGATCTTTCTCCATCTACCATCGGTGGTCTCAATTGCCGGGGCACGCCTCGCTGTAACTTTGACGAGTTCCTAGACGCCACAACAAGGAGCCAGGGCGGCTACGAAGGCGGCGTCGTCCCCAATCTTCTGAGCGGCGCCAGTGCCAAGCGCAACGCAGACTCAATCCGCCGCGCGGGCATGACTCGGAAGATCGAGTTCGACCCGCAGAAGCTCATTGTCGGGGCTCCATCCGACAAGAAGGTCATAGACGACCACATTGTCTATGTGCTCAACGCCTTCAAGGTCGACAGTGAGAGCCCGGGAGCCTCGCGCGATATGTTTGACCAGGCCGTGGATGCCCTCAGAAACATTGGCGAAATCACTGCGGGCTATGCGTCGACCGAGCACGTCCGCTGGTGGATGAGTGTCGGCAGTGCGCCACCAGGCACAGACTTTAGCACAATCGAACTTCCCACCGGAGGCTCCGAGTCCGAGGGCGAGGGCCGGGCCATCGTCGATGTCATCAACATGGCCAAGACTTGGGGCTACGAGCTGCCCGGGGACATTGCTATCCGGGCTATCCCCGTGTGGAAGGGAGGATATACAATCCCGTCTCTCAACCTCGCACGTGGATTCGGTGAGCTACGTTTAGCTATCCGTGCGTGCCGAAGAGGAGAGGATTACCCAGTTACACCCACCTGAAGGCCTTGATCCAGTTGGAGCGAGTGAGAGTACAGCCGGTCTTGGTGGTGGAGTGTGAACTTTGACACATGTAGAGTAGATAAACATGCTAACAGTCTACTAAGAATAATTAAGAGGTCCAGAGCATAGCATCCCAAACGTGAGCAGTGTTAGTACTAGGGCAGGTAATTCGACAATGCCGCATTTCTTAGTAGGGTGTTGTGCTTCTGTTAAAAGAACCGAAAACCCGGGCAAAGGCAAAGTTTGTTTTTTGGTGATTGGGGCGGGAAAAGCCGTCCATTAGGTGCATTGCTTCAGCCTACGCAACCGACAGAGTAGGGTCTTGCAGAATTTTAGGCCGACCTTTCCTCAGCTACTAATCGCCGGTTTAGATCAAGGGTGCAGAATACGTGAGGCGCGCTTAGAAAGACTCTTATCAAGGAATCTCAAGACTTTGTCATAGCAGCGGAAACGTTGGGATGCGACCGTGTGCCGACTGTTTGAGTAATTGATACTATAGGTAGAGAGAGAAAATCTAGTCGCCCACAACGTGTAAAGATATTCAAGGAGATATCCTAGGGTCATCTTTAAACTTTCGCCGGTACATTGAAGTGCTGACAGGAGCGGTCTCCCTCCCAGTCACAGTCGTAGGTTCGTTCTGGTCGTGAAACCTCCAAACCTGATCAGGTTTTATCCATGCAGGCCCAGCCGAGATATCAAGTAGTTAGAAAGGGATACTTTCCCCCCCCCCCCGAGAAGTACCTGTACCGAGTTTCTTTAAGCCTGGCCGTTTTCATTCTTGTTCATCCGCCTGCTACAAAATGTCATCACACGAGGCATTAATATTGGCCCGGTTAGTCCTTCACCGTACGTCACCTATGAGTTCTGATTACGGTTTTTATTTTCTTCGTGATAGCCATGGTTCTTTCCGTCACAGTCACCTGACCGGGATGCACACCGGGTTCCGAGGTCAAATCTCGAGTGGACTATTTTCCTGGGAATAGAGAAGCAATCAAAGGACTACGGTAACATTTGCGGCACAATTTAACATCGGCGTACTGCGCCTCTGTGTAGACATGAAGATCTGGTCTACCTATTTCCCGTCAAGTTAACACACAGAGCCCAAGAATTGGTTAAGAGGGTCAATTGTCGCCGACGGCCAGCTAAGGATAGGTAGGGCGGGGTAATCTATAGCTATGGGCCGTTAGCCATAAGTGGCTATAATAGGTGCAAAGTTCTATCCTACCTAAAAGCAGCACAAATATCTGATTTATTAAACTGGACCAGAACTCGGCTGAATCAGTTGCGGCTGCATCGAAAGGCGTCGACTTTGTTGATATTGTAGTCCTTAATGTCAGTCAAGCAGGCATTCTTATAGCTATTGAGGAGCGTAATAACTTCTTATGGTATATCTTGGTATGACTCCTTGCCACTACGCAGCATTAAAGTCAAAAAAAAAGAGGCAATTATATTAGTATTGGGTTATAATGCTATTGATGTGGAAGAAAACTGTGTTTTTTTGAACTGTAGAAGCCATACCCTTGATGGGAATAAGCAAATAGACAGTAGTCCTCAATGCCGCTATCGGAGATGAGGAATACCTGGAGACCACGTCAGATGAGCGGCTTCAGGAATACCTCGTGAGCAATGTCATTGGTCCTCATCGGATTATCAAAGAGTTCTTGCCCGCCCTCATGAGGGGTTCTTTGAAGAAGATCATTCTTGTTTCTTCAACGTCTGGATCGCTGGCAAATCAAGTCAAAGGACATCAAGGGTTTGCGGGGCCGTATTCCGTTAGCAAGGCGGCAGGGAACAAGTTGGTCGTACAGTATCAGAATGAGCTTAGACAAAAAGGCTTCTGTGTTGCCGCTGTGCATCCCGGGTGGGTTGCAACAGACATGGGAAAACTAGCTGGAGATGGCGGGATGCCAGTGACTGAGTCTGCGGCTCGGCTGAAGAAGCTCATCCTAGGCTTGCGGCAGGAGACTGGCGCAAGGTTCTATAACTACGACGGCACTACTATACCCTGGTAGACAGTTAGCACAGAGTTGAACCTCGAATGGGGTAAAAATTCGAATAACAACGGCGGACGTCATTCTAACCAGCAACTCTCTCATTGCTGGACGAATGTCTGACTGCAACCGATTTTCTTTTCTCATTTTTCAGTACAAAATTAAGGTGCGAAAAGGACTAATTACCGTCACAGAACAGGCAATACATCATTGGGTGAAAGAATTAACATATTGAATTCGGACATTAATGTTTTTCTTGGTCGGCTTTGCACCCAGTAGAACACTGTCCCGTGTTGGCTTGTGCGTCTATCGGAGGTAAATGTGACTCCGAAACATTTCGGCAGACAGTTTTAGAGAAGTTGACGCGTAGGGCAACGTTGTCAGACCAGGCGTGCACTGACAGTTCCGCATGGGGACCCAGAATCAAGGGATTGGTTCACGTCGTTGCACGAGGAATTAGCGATTAAGCTTACTTAACTGGGGACGGAATGAATGAGTCCTGTTCAAGAACTTGGGTGTTGTCTATGAGTATACAACACGTCGAGATATAGTTCTTTTCAGTTCAGCACAGTCGACCCTGTGTATCTGATCGCCTGTGATTTGGCCTGAGACAAATACATGGAATATGAGTCGATCTTGAGGGTCTTTCACCAATAGTTGCCTCGAATTAGTCTGTTGATATCCAATCACTACCTGGCGCGTGACGTACCCATTGCAGCACCCCGCACTCACGAGACGGAGAAGCTCACCCGAGTCCGAATATTTGGCCGGTAGTGGCATGTTTCGATACGAATTCATAGGGTCCCACAGCCTATATCCACTTGCAACGGGATCCCCATGGGGCCCCAGGTCCACTAGGCGCTGATCTTGCTCTAGGATGCCGACTACAGATGCCGACTATATCATGGACCATCCCCTTTCTTAATTGCCTCAAGATCCTCGGTCATGAGAACCTTCTACTCGTCCACCAACGGCCCAGCATGCCCGAAATCAAAGACAGCCCGGAAGCGAGCCAGGTCGAGCAAGCGCACGTGCCAGACCTCGAGGCCAGGCAGCCTGCGGACAGAGATGCCATCGAGTCTGCTCCTACCAAGGCCAAAGAGTTGGATAAAGCCGCGCAGTTTCTCAAGCAGGCGCAACATCAAGTTGTTGTCACGCGGGCCGATAATCGTCGCGTGCGGAAGCTGATCGACTGGAGGATTCTGCCTCTTCTACTGTAGGCTAAAACTCTCCCGATGCTAAAGATAAGCAGTGGCTGAACCGTGCTACAGTGTTGTTTACTGCCTACAGTCCCTCGACAAAAACACGCTATCTTATGCAGGCGTGTTTGGACTAATTGACGATGCAAAGTTGGTCAAAGACGAATTTTCGTGGCTTGGGTCAGTTGTCTACGTGGCACAAACAGTCTTCCAACCTCTTGTGGCCTATATTCTTGTCAAGTTTCCCATTGGCAAGTTCATCTCGTTCATGGTACTTTCTTGGGGCATCATTCTCTGCTGCATGACAGCTGCCCATAATTTTACGGGCCTTGTGACTGCAAGATTCTTTCTTGGGGCCTTTGAGGCATCTGTTGGTGAGTGAGCTTTTCTCTCCCACTTGGCACTGATGGTAAAATATCAGCAAATACTAACGTAACTGTCCCTAATAGCACCAACGTTTGTTGCCATTGTTCAAATGTGGTACAGGCGTCGAGAACAGACTCTGCGCAACTCGTTTTGGTATGCTCAGCTTGGGGTGGTCAATATTGTATGTCTCCAAAGCACCCAGCGGGTAAGTGAAACAACACTGCTGACGAGGACCGATAGCTTGGAAGTCTGCTTTCCTGTGGCTTAGGGCACATCAACTCTAGTGTCCTTCATCCTTACCAGGTCATCTTTCTCTTCTGCGGTTGTCTAACGCTTGCGTGGTCGATAGTCATGTTGTAAGTCACCGTTGTCTCGGGCAAATTGCAATAATGTTTTGGCCTCAGATTGCTTACAAGACCACAGCATATTTATGCCTGACTCGCCCATGACCGCCAAGTTCCTGGAAGGAGATGACAAGCTCATTGCCGTGGAGCGACTTCGCATGAACCAGCAGGGTATTGGGTCCGGTGTTTGGAAGTGGGATCATGTGAAGGAATGCTTGATTGACCCCAAAACCTGGCTGTGGTTCTCAACCATATTTGCCATTTCGTAAGCATCAACACGCTCAACGGCCAACAGAAACTCCTTTTCTAACCTTTCTTTCGCTTCATAGAGTCCCCAGTGGTGGCATCTCAACGTTTGGTCCCTTGATCATCGAATCATTCGGCTTTGACCGGTTCACGACGATCCTTTTCAATATGCCCTTTGGCGCCATCCAAATGATCTCGACAATCGGAGGTGCATGGCTTTCAGACAAAATCAAGATGAAGTCACCTATCCTGATTCTTCTCTGCCTCGGCCCAATTGCCGGTTGTTCCATTCTTCTGGCCATTGGTCGCGAGCCAGGCGATCGAGCTTTGCTACTCTTCGGTTACTACATCATCTCGGTGTACCCCGGAATTACTCCTCTGATCTACTCTTGGTCGGGTCAGAACACTGGAGGCGACACCAAGCGCAAGGTCACCACAGCCGTCATCTTCATCGGCTCCAACGCAGGAAACATCGTCGGTCCGCTTCTTTTCCGGACTGATGAGAAGCCAAGGTACACTCGTGGCTTGACGGCCAACCTTGTCCTCTTCATTGTGCTTGCAGTCCTTTTTGCTTTCGGCATGCTCTTGATCAAGGTACTAAACAAGAGGCATGCTCGGAAACGCGTTGCTCTCGGCAAACCGGAGCATCCTGTCGATCTCAGCATGATGGACAACAGAGAGATTGAGAACGACGACGATATTATTAACCAAGCCGAAGATCAAACGGGAGAGAGGGGGTTTGAAGACTTGACTGACTTGAAGAATGAAGACTTTATCTACGTTTATTAAAGATTTATTCTTGTTGTCTTTGGCCTAGATGATGCGGCATTACTAGGAAGAGTGGGCAGAAGATACGGTAGATGAATGAGAAGGCTAAGATGCTAATGAATTCAAACTCATAATATCCTCTTTCTGTCTCACCCACATATGTAGAAGCCTATCTTGCTGTCAAACCCAGTTGAGCGATTTGTGCCAGATGTCCTCAGCTAGCTCAACATACTGGACGTATCAACAATTGCTCTGTCCGTCTCGGCAAAGTCGCATCCACACAGTCAGCGCGCACTAAGCGATGAGCTGCCGGTGTCGGCCTTGATGTGTGATCCAAACCGGGGCCTGTTCAATGTGGAAATACCACAACGGGTTACGAGCGGTCGGGGCCCACTTGATTTCTTTGCTTTCGGGGAATAAAACTCGGGAAGATTATAGCAACACTCGAAAAAACGTGCCAGATGTCATGAAAAACTCGATCCCAGGGATATGTGACTATGTGTGATGGCAACGTCAGCACTACGACGCGTGGACGCTCTTTGGTGGAACATATGCGTCTTGCATGACGCGAAACGTCAACTCGTGCGAGACCGAAGATGCAGTCAGATCCTTCCAAATCTCGGGGGAAATCGTCGCTTCGAGTGACAGTCACCCTGGCTCTCCGGGGTGGGCCAGGGGCAGGGTTGGTGGTGCATATTCCCGAGATTAAACCCATTATCATGATCCGGTATTGCTGTTTTTGATCATCTGCAGATATCTTCAAGCAGGTACCGTCAATGCCTCACGCCCACTAACCTCTGTGCGGAAAGCAGGGGTCGAGATGTCTGCGGAGAGTGCTGGACCAAAACAGATCGGACCGAGGGCCGAACACCAATACAGCTCACTGCACCGTAATTAGACCTTCCTTCGATTGCAACTCGAATACTTTGCCCACAATGTACAAGTAGTTTTTATTACCGATCTAATGATACTTTTCTAAGATGCCGCGCAAAATCACACCAATTAAACGTGAAATACATGGTCCGGCCCGGTAGACGCTCGGTGAGAACCTTTTTGAAGATTTGTACAGGTTCCACCACACAACACAACACAACCCAGCTTAGTTCTTGTCATCCCCACCAACGACTTGTGTCGTCACATACGGCAGAGGCTCACCAGGCTTGACCCAGTCAGCATGGTGCCTAACGGAGCTCAGCTCATGAGAATTGGCACTTACACTAGCGTCGCTCGACTCGTCCGAATAAGGACGCCAAAAGTCCTTCTTGCCCTGGAACAAGCGGGTGAGCCATCCGGGGAGGATACCACCAGGGATGCGCCACGTCCAGGGGTCCTTCTCCTTCTTGTTGACGGCAGTCAGCTTGCCCATGGACGCTGTCTCGATGGCCCAGACCAGAACCTGAATGATGATGTAGCTGCAGATACCGGCGATCAATCCGTCGGCAATAGAGTAGGTGAAGGGCATGATAGCGATGGTCAGGAAGGCCGGGACAGCATCTCCCATGTATCGCCAGTTGATGTCGACGACGGCTCGCATCATCATTGAACCAATCAGGATCAGGACGCAGCCAGTTGCCCAGGCAGGAATCGATGCAAAGATGGGAGCAAAGAAGACAGAGATAAAGAAGCAGAAACCGGTCACCATGGCTGTGATGCCCGTTCGGCCGCCTTCACCGATACCAGCTCCGCTCTCAATGAAAGCTGTAACGGGAGATGTGCCGAAAACAGCACCAACTGTGATACTGATAGAGTCCACAAGATACGCGGTAGCAGAACCCTCGAAATCTTGAGTGTGCTCATCAATGAGATTGGCAAATCGGGCCATCGAGTAGAGGGTGCCAGTGCAGTCGAGGATATCAACATAGAGGAAGGTAATCAGCGCGCGGCCGAATTGACCGCTGTACGCGCTGACATCCCACTTTTGCACAGCAAGAATTCTCGTGATGGGATGAAAGTCCACAACCTTCTTGAAGAAGTTGAAAGAGTCATCGCCAACTGGAGTATCGGGGAACGCCGTGATGGAGGTGCCCCGAGGCCAAGAGCAGATCGACACGAGAAGGATACCGATCAGAATAGCACCCTTGACGCGGAACATGGTGAGGATCACCGTCAGAATGCCACCACAGAAGATGCCCAGCCAAAGGGTAGGGTTCTGCATCTTATGCGAACCAGGACAGGTGCCGTCTTCCAGCCTGTCGGCAGGAGAACAGCCAGCGAGTTCAACGGGAGTAGAGACAGCACCGGTGATCAGACCGATACCCTCGCTATAGGTAAGACCAATGAGTGTCAAGAAGAGACCGATACCAGCACCGGTCGCAAGCTTGATTGATCGCGGGATAGCACGGGCAAGCCATTGTCGAAGACCCAGGATGGTGAGGCCGAAGAAAATGAGACCCTCAACAAAGATGGCCGTCATGGCAACCTCGTAGGGAACAGGCCCGGAACCATGGAAACCGACGACCTAAATGGCTTGATGTTGGACAGAGTACAGAGAATGAAAGGGAAAATGCTTACATCGTATGCAAGGTACGCGTTCAAGCCCATTCCGCAGCTAATTCCGACAGGCCTGTTCATGCAGTTAGCAACCAATGGTTCGGCTCATCGCATTCCCTGGGGACTAACATGTTGGCGAGAGCACCGAGGAAGAAAGTCGAGAGGGCCGAGATGGCAGCAGTGGCAGTCACCAGATCGCGCTTGACCTCGTTCTTGCAGAGAAGGTAGTCTGAATTCTCGGCGCAGATGGGGTCCTCGGGAGTCGAGTCGCAGACACAGGTGCCTCCGCTATCGGCGACGATGCTCGAGTTGACAGCCAAGATGTACGCCATGGCAAAGAAGGAGATGACGCCGGCTCGGATCTCGGTGAGGAAGCGGGAGCCATGTCGCTCGCGGGGCTGCTTCTCAGTCAGTGCCATTCCCGTGTCGCGGACTTGATGCGCTCACATGTCCAGAGCCCTCCAGTTGGAACCAGTAGCCTACGCGGCTGCTGGCCACGCCATCGTTGATGCGGGAAATCCAAGCCATGGTTTAGACCAGTTGCAGTGTGAATTGGCCTCAGAGAATGGAAACAAAAGGACCAAAGGACAAACAAAAAAGAAAGAGACCACACGGGTTGACGTTGCTGACGTGGAAACGGACGACACTTGCCAATTGGGCTGGTTTATAAACGAGAGCCAACGGCCAAGACCGATAAGGATAACGGAGAGGCGAGGGGGCATTGAGACAATCGAGACTTGGGCCAGACAGGAAGGTTGCAGAAAGTTCTCTACCTACCTATACCGGCGACTCACAGATTACCCCGGACCCAACACGCATTAGTTGGAGTCGCAGAACGTCTGAGCCGGCGGGCCTTGGGAACCATTGGGGAGCGCTTCGCCGGCTTGGCCTTTCTGGGTAAATTGCTCCGTCAGCGGACTGGGCTTGCATGGGGCGGCTTGGCTGTCACAGAACCGTGTCTGCTATGATAGCGCAGGACCAAGGACCGCGTATCGAGCCAATAATAGTAACGTCGGAGCAACAAGGTTTCGGAGCGCCTTGACGGGGGCTTCGGTTCTGGAAGAGGCAACCGAGACGATTGGACCCAAGGCCCCGGAGTCTGGACTCGGTGCAGACCAGGTTTTGGCTGTCAAGTGCTATAGCCCCGACCAGAGGTTGCTAGCCCTTACCAGAGGTCGCATTGTCCCGATGGTTCCGCGCTGATCCAGGGTCCAGTCCCCTCTGCCCACGGAACATCTGGCCGAGGGGCGCCCATCTGGAAATTACCCACCCACCATCAACCCCTGTCGGCTGCAGCCCGAGTCCCTTAAGGTTAAATGCACCCACTAGTGGCATCGCTTGCGACATTGGGCCAGTCTGCTCTTATCCGGGCCGAGGAGGGGGGGATGCCACCCCGGCGGTATCGCTTCCTCGACCGGTGGCGCAAGCCACAACGCGGCGACGAGACGCCAACGGTCAGGAACTGATAAAGGCAGTTGGCTGTGCGCTGATTAATTGCATGCCATGCCTGCCTGCCGTGCCTGGTCTGTTGTGCCTGATGTTTGAAGTTGCGAAACTCGACGCTTGACGAGCCCGAGCTCAACTCCCCTCCAGCTTGTCCATCTCGTCGTGAGGTGCTTTGCCATGTCAGACCCCAATACAGCTGCCATCGTTTGTTTTTCCTCTTGCATTGAACAATGTCGGACCCGGCGGATCACGTTTTACTGCGGCCTTTCAACGATGTGACAAAATGGGCCAAGTGCGCGCTGTTGCAGGCCAACGGATCCCTGAGCGACGACTACCAGCAGATCCCCCTCAATCGATCGTCGCAGGCGCTGTTGAGGGAGGGAGAGCGGGCTTTGCGACGATTGACGCCTTTACTTGACAAGCCGTCTCCTCAGTTGAGCGATTTCCTTCGAGATCTCACATTGCGCAACAGTAAGAGGCAATGCGCAACCTCAACGTTGCAGTTCACACTGACAGCCGACAGATGACGTCGTTAGTCAAGTGCGGTCAATCGACATTCTACTCTACGACTTTGAAGATTTCATTGAGCCCCAGACCTTTGACAAGGCCAAGTTTGACGAGCTGCAAGCGGCGACCAAGGAGCTGGCCATTACTCTAGTCGAAAGGATCACCAGGTTCACAACCAAGTCGGCGCTGGAGTTGCCGTCGCCGCCATCTCAGTTTCCACCTCTCCCTCCACTCCCTCCTCTTCCCGATGTTCCTAGACCGGGCTCTCAACTCTCGTCGCGCCCCTCAACCAGCGTCTCAACCTCTGGTCCCGGTTTCGGTCGGTCCCAGAGAAGGCCCTCTCTCACCCGCGCATCAGAGCAGCGTGATGGATTCCGCGCTCCCCCGCGCCCTGCCAGGCCCGTTGGCTACTTTGCATCGCCATCTCCAATCTCACCAAGCTCATTAGCGTCACCCGGTTCATTGCCTTTCTCGAATCAGTCGACCATTCCCGAGCAAGAAAAGGCGGCCTATGACTACGTACAGACTCATCAACGCCAAATGAGCACTTCAGAGGTAATTGCCAATGGGCTGCAGGGACTCGGCATCCGGGCCATGACTCCTCCGAGCTCCGTAGCATTATCTCCGAGGTCAACCACCTACCAGAGCCCAATCAACCCGAGCGCCAGAGGCTCGAGTGGTTACAGCTACCAGGATACTCCGCCGCCATCCGTGGCTGCTGAGCTGGCTTCTGAACAGGATTGGTCACCCGCCACTGATCATCAACCCGCCGCTGTCCCACGCAACTTGGGCTCTATACCACCCCATCTTGATGGACGGACAACCAGCTTCAGAGATTATCAGGATTCAAAACAATATCCATACACAGTCGAAGCTTCAACAGAGCATCATCGGTCGTCAATTGTGACTCAAGGATCGGGACCATCCATCCGATCTGACGCAAGTGGCGGGTCGGGCGTGAGGGCAGCCTCGATATCTTCCGGCGCAACACACAAGACAGACTCGGTGTCGATGAGGGGCCTGCAATCACCCCGAATCACGCCTTGTGATATTGGGCCAGATAGCTCCATCTCCATGTTGGGGGGATTTTGCAAAGGAGCTCGAGCCTTTGCTGCCGGGGGCCCTGGACAAGCCATCAGAAAGGTCGGCGGTGCTTCAGACAGCACAACGAGAGCTGGGGACCAGTATTCCCCAGACATGCTCTTTGGATCAATGCTGGCGACATCAACCGAGGCCTACGCAGAACCAACCGCGCAGTGCATAAGCTGCGAGTACAAGTCTCCGTACTCGCACTTGTTTCAGGACATGGATCAGGATCGTAAGTACTTCACTCATCAAATTCAACACAAGGACCAAGTCTAATACAAAACCTTAGCATTGGCCAGCCAGCAGGCTAGAGGTGTCGTTTATCGTTCTCGCTTTCTCTACAAGTCTCACATTGCAGTTCGAAACGTCAATTCCATCTACTTTGGCTGTTTATTTTGCGACAAGGCCAAGTCCACTATAAGCGAGGGCGACGCAACTGTATTCCAGACAGTTGACCTTCTTCTTCGTCACATCTCTCGACACCCTCGCCCATTGCCGCATATTCCGGGCGTCGTCGTCGCTTACGAGAACGCCGAGATAAACAGCAGAGGCCGCCAAGACTATGACTTGTACTTCCCCAATTCCGCCCCTCCCGCTCCTTATGTTGGGTTTCCGGCCAGTGAAGCCGACAGAATTGCATGTCTACCTGTTGCACGGGCGACAAAAGACCACATTCGCCGGCGTAACGAGAAACCGCAGGCGAGGCCCGATTCAGTATCAGAAGTTTTGCAGTTCATGGCAGGGGCGAGAATAGTTGGCGTCGAGTTCCCCGAGAAGTGGGATGGCAAATGGTGCCAGGGGTGGCACGACGGAGCTTTTGGGACGTTTCCAAGCAAGATTATTGACTTGGAGCTCCCACAGCATGTGAATCCCGCATCATTGCCAAGATCTCCCAGAACAGGAGTAGCTAGATGGAAATTCGGGGCAAAGTCGAGACGGGCCGGCTGGTTAGCGTTTGGAAAGGGCGACACCATCTACAACCTTGCTTGTGAGTTTTCCCTATCTGGCAATCTAATCCAAAGCAGCGCTGACGGTTCTTAGGGGAGGATCCACATGCATGGTTCTGGAGTGGTTCCGATGCCAAGGGAGAGCATGGAATCTTCCCCAAGTCCCATATCTCGATAGAGTCCGTGCAGGATGGGTCTCTGGGAGACACGCGTCAAAGACATGTTAGCAAGGAAAAGTCTCGGTTTGGGGGTCTTTTTGGCAAGTCTAGGTAGATCATGAGTGATTGTTGATGAGTTTTTGGAAGACCTTTGCGGCTATTGAATTATGGGATGGTATGATTTTTGTCATTGGGTAGATCACGGATAAGGGTAGGCCATTATGGCTTAAAAGCGGGTTATTGGGAAGGATTTCGAAAAGCTTCAAGACTCAATTTTGTACTATAGTAGCTTAAGAGTAGATTTGATAAACACCAGTACTACAGTCTCTCTCTAATCATTTATCTCTCAGTTTTGGCTCATTACAGACCAACCTCAGAGTCAGAAGACAGCAGTCAATGTCGGCTGCCTTGGAGAGCCTACCAACAGCATCGACCTGTTTCTTACCCAAGCCTGAAGGGAGTTAATGAATCAGACATTGACCAGTTTCTAATATGGTAGGTTGTTAGGGTCTTGGCACACGCTAAATGGCCAGGGGAGACAAAGAAGGTCATGATCGGCCCGAGTATGGTCCCCAGACTAAGACCAAGGGAGGTTGCAATAAGCTCCGGATACTACATACAAAGGCACTAACGCGGGGTTTGGGACCAGGGGTTGAAGCTAGATTCGCCGATGTTGTTCTCGAAGACGCCGAATGCACGGCCCGATGGACTCGCTGCTGCGCCCAAGCAGGCACATCGGGGCCACGTAGCAGTTGATCAGTTCATAAATCAGCCGGGCCGTGGCAAGACCGGAGCATTGGAGGCACACAGTCAGGGACAAGGTGGCTGGCCGTCTCAGGCCAAGCAGTTGCGAGAAGGAAGGGTTCAGGTGAGGTGGTGCGACATTGAGCAGTTGGCCCAAGTCTCTACCATCATATCTCGCACCTTATTAAGTCGAGGGGTGGGGCATAATGCGGTGTCCAGTCATGTCGTTGGGTTTGCAACGTGTTGGGAGGCCACTTTGGCCTTCGATGTGAGGCCGTTGGTCAACGTTTGCAACATGGGTGAGCGACCGAAACACGCGATTTCTCTTGGTATAGCGATTCATGCACGTGAAGTTGGAAAGAAACAAGTTACCCATGAAAGCAAAAGCTTTCTCATCTCACGATCATGCTCTTTGTAAGTGGTGAACGGACCCTACAGGACGCAGACCAGGGTCCATTAATTGCGCAATGCTTTGGACCCTGGGGCCCCAGCTTTATCCCCAAGCTCGCCAAAGCCGGGATCTGAGTCAGCGGTACGTGATGCAATCGCCGCTTATCTTATCCTTATCTTATCACAGATTCGCGTCATTGTGGCCCATACATCCACGGTGACAGGGATACACATCGATGCGTCAGTCTTTTACGGCTCAGTGTTTGATCTATATAGTATTTGATATAATGGTTTCTTTAACGGTATAGTTGCAGTTGGCCTACAACATTTTGCATAGGAGTTATCACAATTAAGAAACTCTTCCAAGTTAATAAAAACTTCCCTTAATTACCCACCTAAATAAAATAAGGAACATGTTCTTAACCTTCACAGTATCCAAGGTGTCTTCTAGGTCAATCTTAGCATTTTACTAGTTGCCTAGAACGAGGCCAGAGATGACCGAGCCCTTTCAAGACGGTTTAACAGCGTCGGTTTGTTTGGGTACTAGCACGCAGGTAGACTACCCTGGAGCTTCATTGTGATATAGGAGAGCAGCTTTGGAAGCAGAATATCGCCAACTTCCCTCCTATATATCACTTCCTTAGCAACTACTATTAAGGAAGTCGCCTAGACACCCGCCAAAACACTAATAACGTAATAACCACCACAAATAATAAGGCCACTATAGCTAGGACTCTAATCCTAACTAAAGCTAATACTCCTAGTAATACTAGCCAGAAAGTAAGAAAAGTCTTCCTTTAAGGCACTCTAGGTACTAATAAAAGAATTATTACTCCCTATAGAGATAAGACTACTTAA
>JAADYS010000946.1:0-17334 GCA_012931995.1 Fusarium albosuccineum | reverse complement strand
CTTAATAAGTTATATAACTAGCTAAGATTAACTTAAATAGACTAATTAAGGGCTAAGAGCTTAATTTAACTATTTTATTATATAATAAGTGCCCCTAGCACAGCTAAAATCAAGCCGACCTAGCTTTTCCTTTTAGGCATAACTAACTATAGCTGCTATAGCTGCTATAGGGATTAGCTATAGGGGCATAGCTTTTATAGCCTAATTAATTAGTTATTACAATTAGGGGTAGCTATATAGCATGCCTTAAAGGGTTAAAAAGCTACTATAATAACTATTATTAAGGCTATTATTATAGCTATTATTATAGCTACTATAGCTGCTATAATTAGCTAGATTAAGGCTACTAAGGGTTAAAAGGGAGCTGCTAGAAGCTAGAAGAAGCTAGCTATAGCAGTAGTTATAAATTAACTTATAACTTTAGTTTAAGTTAATATAGGCTCTCTCTTTCTTATTATAGAGCCTTCTTTGCGACTTAATAGGCTGCTTTCTCTTATTAAAGCTATTACTTTTTAAGTTAAATCTCCTTGCTTAAGTAAGGGCTCTAAAGGTGCTTAAAGAGCTAATTTTATAATAAAAAGAGCTACTTATAAAAGCTATAGATCTAGCTTTAGCAATCTCTTTTATAAGCTTAATTAGCTTATTACTACTTATAGCTGCCTTTTAGGGCTATTAAGGAAGGAAGGAAGGTCTTTAATTAGCTTATTTAAAGGAAGGAAGGTTAATTATAAAGGTTAGTCTTAAAGGAAGAAAAGAAGAAGGTTAGTCTTAATAAAAGGAAAGTTAGTCTTAAAGAAAGGAAGGTTAGGTCTTAAGGTATAAGCCTAAGAGAGAGGCTTATAAAAGAAAAGGTTAGTTTATAATTACTTATATAATAAAAGGAAGCTATATTATAAGAGTTAGGATTAATAAAAAGAAGGAAGGAAGCTATTGCTATATAGCCTTAGCCCTTAATATATAGGTTAGTTCTAGCAGTAACTATAATAGCTCTTTTTACTTAGTTAAGGCTTTAATTACTAGCTTCTTTATAGGTTATAGTTATAAAGAAGCTGCTATAGCTATAGTTAGCAGTTTAATTACTAGCTTCCTTATAGCTATAGTCTAAAGTAGTTATAAAGAGGTAATAGTAGTTACTTAGTTTAGCTTAATAAGTAGATTCCTTATTACTTCTATTATAATTAGCTATAGTTAAGCTATAAGAGCTATAATTAATTAATTAGAAGCTATAGCTACTACTACTTATTATAATAAATTAGCTATAATTAGTTAAGGAGGTTAATATATATATATATATAAGGTTAATATTGTATTAAGAAGCTAGCTAGCTGTGAGACCCTTAAGGGGCTCGGCAGGTCACGTGACTAGCTGGATTAAGCTAATCTAAGGCCAGATCAGCTAATTAGAGCTAAGAACCCCAATTGACTGTCTGGTCACGTAATACCAGATAGTAGTAATAAAGATAGCTTCCTCTACCTAGTAGACTAAAGTAAATAAGATTAAGGACTAAGGGTTAATAGTAGGGACAGGAGGTAACTTCCCTCCTAGCAGGGGTGGGAGGAGGGCGCAATTCAGTCGTGGTGATTTATATATTTACGGGACTTGAGCGTTTACATTCGCCAAACAGAGGAACGTAAGCTATACGGAGCTTCTGTAGATAATCTGCTGCTTGCACTATCTTCTGAATCGACAGCATCAATTAAGTATTTGCTATTCGTTCAATGCATGAACATCCAGCCATTTTGTGCCCCTGGACAATTCTATGTGCCTGAGCTCGTACATTACATGAATAATTTATGTCATGGCCGATCACCGTTAGTTTACTAATCAAGACACGTCCGTCGGCGGGTTCCGTAACGCGGAGCCAGAGTTCGGTGTTTCCACGCAGCTCTAACGTGCCCCCCTACCAGAGATAAACTCCGTCGGCGTTTTCATATGTTCATAGTTGGGTCGACCCATATCCTGCATCTTGCGTTCATACTAACACATTTGGACTACTTACACAGTCCTCATGGCTCAGGGCTGAGCCATGGTCGTAGTTGCTCCACACAAATGTTTGGAAAGCACGTATGTCAACTAGATGACCTTTAACTGTGTGTTCTGCTAAGAAAGTAGCTTGCCTACGTCTTGGCAGCTCTTATCTGGCTTCCTACCTAGCTTTCGCCAGAGGCTCTCGAGGCTGGGCATGGTGGCGTGACCCTCCCGAGGGTATGTGTGCTGTGATAGTCTACTTTAATTATTTATCATGCTTGTGATCCAGTTTCCACAACAACTATCTTATCGTGCTTTTTATCCAGCTTCTACAACAACAAAGAACACCGTACCTTAACGCATCATACCTAGCATCCTGACCAACGCCAAAATAGTTTCCTAATCTGTCTTCCATCATTGCTTTAGCAACTATTCATTACATCACCTCTCCCTTCCGAACATGGCATCTCCAAACACTATCGCCGTCGTTGATGGCAAAAGTAGGCAAATCAGCGACCTTGTCTCTTCTCCAAAATGACAAATAATAAGTCAGAGTCGCAGCGCGTGACTCAAGAAGTTCAACAAGCCAGTAGCTACAATCAATTGGTGCCGAAGTTGTGATAGCTGATTCGTGTAACACGGCCGAGCTCGATAAGGCTATGGAAGAAGTCTGGGGCGTATTTTTAAATACAAATAGCGAAGCTGTAGATTTTGTCGGCGATACCGGTTTGCCTGAGACTTATAGGGGCAAAAACATCATCGAGGCTCGGTACCCAACGACAAGGCATTGAGGTCTTTCTGTATGCTAGTGTTCTTAAAGCCGACAAGGTGATAAAGGGTAAGGTCCAAATCAGCATTTTCTTCCGTGAGAATCATATATCTGTATACGCCAGGCAGGCTAACTTCCAGTCAGTTGTTAATATGAATATACGGTGGAAGATACAGAACTTCTAGGACCCTATCTATGAAAAGGCCCTTCGGTGGGTTTGCCCGCGTGGAGGACGAGGAAGGGTATTTGACTATTAGTTTGTTTCCTAAGCCGACGCCTTTCACGTCTATACATGATCATTTGGCGATATTATGCATAGCTTATTTCTAAATCCGGAATCTTAGAACACAAAAACTATATGGGAAATTTCTAACCCATTGAATTTCTAGGGATTCGCGGATATGCACAGCCATGTAACTAGGACAACCGAAGTGCGCTTCGTGCCGCGCACCAAGCCAACCGAGGCAGCTACACCAGAGCAGGCAGAGGAAGTCAACGTATTACGGAAGATATGTTGAGTGCGTCAACGGTGATTGGTACGATGGCAAGCCTTTGGATCAGACAGCTACCAGACAGCTCAAGAAAGCTTTCGCAGCTGGAAGGACTGCACCTAAGGAGCAGCAGAGCTTGAAGACAGCGGAAGGGTTTATTAGTAAATATGGGTTTAAAGGCGAAAACCTATGATATAATTACCTAGAACTCTTCAACCCTAGCATATGTAAAGCGCTGTGGCTGCATCTCACTATTCTATTTATAGGTCTATGACTGATGATTTTAATATTGATAAGTCCTGCGACTTGCACTCCCTCTCCCTCGCCCTCTGGCCCTTTAGATTTTATTCCTTAGTGCATTTCTCTTATTCTTACTCTTTTTGCATAAATCCATTATTACGGTGCCAGTCTGGTCAGGTGATACTTGCTGCGGGCGACAACACGTTTTGCTATTCTGATTCGCAGACACGCTCCTTATAACCAAAATTTACTTGAGTGTTCCAACAAAAATGTATTCAGTTCCTGCGTATAAAGAAATTACTAAACTCAGAATTATCCACAAGTCTCTTTAGCATGCCGCCACCATACTGCAGAACAATTTCAAGACCTTGGCCGTCCGCCCGGCGTGGCGGCAGAATTATGCAACGACCGTCAGGCTTGCATTCGGTATCACCAACGGTGACCCGCATTGCGGAGGGGTAGCCAAGCTCAGGCCCGAAAGAGATGTCATTATATCGATGTGCCTGAAGACAGACAATGAGCATGTCAGGGCCGGGGTAGCGGTTGACGTTCCATGTCAACGTGGTACTTTTCGGCATCTGATTGAGCAGGCCGACAAGACGCCTAACTGCTTTGTCATCAATGGCCGCGATGGCTTTCTTGATACAGCGCACCGGCTCAAGGTAGATCCCGCCCTCATGTCCTCCGGATGAGGGTTGGCGTTGAAGTAGAGCAACAGGAAGCTTTGCGACCGCGTTCGGCTCCGAAAAGTTGCCCCAATAGTTGGATGGAGTCGAAGGATTTGTTCGTCCTCTGGCGTCAATGGTAATAGATAGTTTGGCCTCGGGGTATTCTTGAGGATCTATCTCTCTTGCTAGAACCACATGACGCCAGAGAAATGCACCCAGAGCCTCGGTTGTGCTGAACTTGACCTCGGGGGTACTATTCAATACGAACCTCTTGAGCAAGGACATTTTCTCCGCAGAGATGTAAAATATCGCATATTCGAATTTGTCAAGTTTGACAGACTCATACGCTACCGGATTCAAGAAGCCGGCCGAGTCTTCTGTCAGTTTCCAGTCAGGTAGTTCCTCCAAGGTCGCGTGTCGATTACCCTGGATAGTTCTGCTTCTGTCCATAGTTGTAATTGGACAGGCATATATGCTTAGCCCACTGACAATGGCAGCGAAGTGCAGACCGATAGTCTTGTGCAAAATCAAGTTGCATATACCATCACCAGCCACATGCTGTATGCTGATCAGCATCAATCTTGATTGGTGACTCAACAATGAAACAATTCCAAATCCTCGGCTTGAAAGGCCTCTGAGTAATCTTGAGAGAAACAAGCCAACTAAAGACACAAGAGATACTTACGTGCAGGCAGGTTCCAAGTATGAGTCCTCCACGTATGAAGTTGCATTGTACAACGAGTGCTGAAAGCCTCACGTTCTGCACTAGCTTGGAGGATGTTCCAAAGACAATGTGTCTTGGCAATTTTTGGAGAGGGAAGTGATCCTGCTCGAGCTGCTCAAAGGTGCCAAACTTCCATAAGGTACGGAGACCCGGCGAGGTGTAGTCTTTGTAATGGATCTCAGCACCTTTATCACTATGGAATAGAAGCTCAACCTCTTCACGGTCATTACCGGTATGCTTCTGCACGCAGCAAGCAAGCTCCGGAATGTCGTTGACCGTGTTGTACAGAGCCCTCTCAAAGGCATGAAATATTCGTGTCTTGTCTGTGCTAGTAACCAGTGGGAAAAATAAACATGTTGAAATGTAGTCTCTGGGAGCGATCTGGTCTATGACCGAAAGCTTCACCACTTGGCCGTGAGTGTTTGGGTGTGGGTGTATAATCGTGATGGAGCTGGCTGCAGGAGGATCTGCAGGCCTGAAAGTGTTGTCCATCGTGGGCCTCTATTTCGCCAATGGCATGCTCCCGGTTGAATTCTCGGACGAAACAGCAGGTGGAAGCAAAAGAATGAAGGTCATTTGAGCGAGGGATCGGATAGAATAAATCGTGAGAGGCAAGCAAGCGTATTCTCTATCACAGCATGAGATGTTTCATCTTGCAAGCATATTGTATTGATTAGAGTAGCCCTTCAATCGTTACTAAATTGAACAGCTTCTCCGCATTGACGCTTTGGCAAATTATCTTGTGTCGACATAGGGCAGAGATGACAGGGATTAAACAGGCTTTCATTTATCACAAACTTTCTCGTATGCTACCCCTGCTCGCCTCTGCATCTCAATGCCTTGTGCCTCGGCTATTGCAAGCCGCACTGACAACTAGAAATCATCTGCTCCGCAAATGCATAGGATCTTAATTCTAAGAAAGCCAATCTCCTCGCATCCTTTCCTTTATTTAGTTTAGATTGCGAAGATAGATGCAGTCAACATCTATCACATGAGTAGCCGTCGACGTCGACTCAAATGCACAAGCCGATTCGAATTGAGATTAACTTCCTTGTGACATATTGAGAAGGGAAAACTTTGGATCATCAAACACTCAGTGTCACAGGGTTATCAGGTGAGCAGTGGTCGACGTCGGTGAAATGCTCAAGCCGGTTTCTATTGAGATATTTGACTCGCTCGTGAAAGTCATGGCATCACAGAGCCTTCCATTCTCTTCTATTCAGTGTTGTCTCTCGCTTTTTCCTTTCACAAGAAAAGTCGTATATCCAAATTATGACCTCCGTCAGCTTGACCAAAACATCAGCCATGTACGGCTCATGGGTTGAACCTGCGGGGCCTGTGCAAGCGTCTTTCGTCAAGTGCTCGGCCCTGGATAATTTGACTGCTCCAGTTTATCCCTCGCCGACGAAATTCTTTCCCTTGAAACCAGGAACCGACCCCCGACAGCTCTACGAAGACTGCAAACAAGGCCTCTCTCGATGCATTTACGAGCACCCACATCTTTCCGGTATCATTGTCAAGGACGATACAGGGCGTAATGCCATTGAGGTTCGACAAGCGCCCTATGCTGGTACCAATTTTTGGTACCAGGATTACCGAGACGATCAAGATGTGCCTTCCTATGACGAGTTGAGAAATGTCGGGTGGCCATTCGGAGACGGCGAACAAGATGGCCTAAGCAAACTACGCCCAAAAGACTTTCCGTGCTCCCAGGATGGCGACCCCATTATTGCACCTCAGTTCAATGTCATCAGAGGCGGGGTGGTGCTGACTATGTCTATCGCACATGCTATAGGAGACCTCGTGCAGTTCATGACCTTTGTCAGATCTTGGGCACAACACACCTGTGCTGCAGCCAATGCCAGGATAAAGGATGAGGCTGAGCCTCCGCTACCGCAGCCCATATTAGCACATCTGATGGACCGCTCGTGGTTGAGTCCCGATGTGCAGATTGAGGAGGACCTTGACAAGTTGGCGGCCCGCGCAGCCAATCTCCCACACCTGTCTATGCTTGATCCTCGATATCCGGGAGAGATGGAGGAAAAGGTAGAAACACTCTTCACAAAGGCTCGTTTGGCCGATCGCGACCTGGAAGACTTCCCCGAAGACGAACTCCGCACGCTGTCGTGCTCCATTTGGACCTTTTCACAGGCATCCATCAAGGAACTTCAACGTGTCGCCCAAAAAGCATCGCATAAAAACTGCAAACTATCATCGGTCGACTGTCTGACCGCTTTCGCGTGGAACCGATTCTTCGTCGCAAAATATGCACCCAGCTTGTCGGGTCCGGAACCTGTGCCTTTGACTTCCCGGATAGTCTTCGCTGGAAGCATTCGCCGTCGTCTAACGCCGCCTCTGCCCGATAACTACATGCCAGCTTGTGTCGACCTCTTTCCCGTTACTATGAAAACCTGCGACTTTACCTCCTCTACCCCGGAGGCCTTGGCAAAAGCAGCAACCATGATCCGCAACAGCAACAATAACTGGAGTGAAGGGGTGTTCCGCGACATGCTTCAGATTGCTCATTCACATCCTATGAGTCCAGGTTTGATACCAAAAGGGCCCATCGATGTACTAGTCACCGATCATACGCGCGCAAGTACGGCTATGCTCGAGGATTGGGGCCCTGGCCTCGGCCGGTGTGAGGCTTTCCGAGAGCCATATCTTGGTCGGATACCCCCCCATGGGGAAATTACTCTCTTACCACGATGGAATAATGGCAGTGTCGAGGTCATGTTCGCTGGCGAAGCCGTTGTGCTGGAGCGATTGAGGCGTGATCTGTTCATGAATGAGGCAGCTTCTTGTCAATTTGCCACAAGCAAATTCGCGCGGGAAATATCAGGGAATCGACATTTATCAAAGCTATAGCACAGAAGTGATAGCTGTTATACTGTCCTGAGTCACTGGGGCATTTCTTAATATCATAAAAGTTAATTAGACCTCATTTTTCGACACCCGCCCTTTGTATCGTCATTACCTTACATAGACATACCTACATAGGTAGGTAGTAGTTATAGACACTTAGAGTCCAGCCCCAGGTATTTACTATACCTATCTTGCCTTCAAAGTATAGCAGTAACCGCCAAGAGTTCTCTTTAGAGAGCTTAGCGTTAAGACCTACTAGGGGCACTGTTTTAAGCACTCCAGCCATCTAGCTTCACCAGCTAGCAGAGTGACTTTAATTAGCTTAGTTATTCAGCCATCTAGTTTTCTGCTCTAGGGCTAAACTTTCTCACACTAAATATAAGACAATAGACACACCAGGGCTATAGCCGGGGTCACTACAGTTATACGTATTAAGAGCTAACAGAGGCACGTTGGGGGGTCTAGCCTATGTGGTAGCAAGACCCAGACAGCTGATAGACAGTTATGGTTGTATACCTAAGGAACCATACTCATATTATAAAAGCTAAGAACTCTACTCATTCTCTTCATTTTATGCACAAAGATAACTGGAAATTGACCTAACTCCTATCTTCAATCTTGCCTTTAAACATTCCCAGGGACATACCTATCCCCCTCCCTACCATCTATCTCCCAACCCGAATCCGACACACTTGACTCTGCTCCACTCAGGTGGTCATCCCAAAAGCCCTCCTCCAGGGGCAAAGAGTCGGCCCTCATGCGGATTGAAGCAACGTCCCTGTTGTAAAAGTTGAGGATATCATCCTGTTCCAGCCCACTATATTCCCAACGACTCGTACTTCCCAACAACTCCATTACGTCATCCATAGCCGTCCCAGAATGCCCATTCCTGATCATTTTAAGTCTCAACTCGGCTGCAAATTCAAGCAATGTTAGCCCATCATCGTACCTGACCGCCAGCGGCTCTCCTGTATTGATCGTCTTTTGCACGAGGTATTTGACGATCTCGGTGTAGCCCATCAAATCGGCTTCCCGGATGGCATAGTGTAGTGGCGTGAGCCCGCTGGCGTCCCTGGCCAAGGGCTCTGCGCCCCTTTCAAGAAGTCCTTTGACCAGGGATAAGCTCGGACCTTGCTCCACAGCCTCGTGAAGAGGCGTGCGGTCATCGTGGGTCTTGGCATTCACCGATGAGCCGAGCTGGATGAAGATCTCCGCACTTGTGCTGTAGAACTTGATTGCTGTATGTAGCGGGGTATATCCTGCCTTGTCGACCGCCTCAAGACTCGCGCCGGCGTCGAGCATGGCCTTGACAGTAGAAATATCAGAGCCAGCATAGTAATGCAGTGGTGTTCTCCCTTCTTCATCCACCACTGAAACAGACTGCTCACGCCGAATCAACTCGAGGATCAGCGAATCTAGGCCTCGCTCGGCGGCCAGATGTAGAGCGAGGCGGCCATTGAGGGTCAGGCTCGGTGCGCGTAGAGTCGGCAGCACGAGCCTAGCAGGCACATCGTCGAAAAAGGTGTAATCCAGCTCCTGCAGGTCGATGAAGTACCTAATAGCGTCGTCTCGCGATGTTTTAAAAAGATTCTTGTACTCAAGGAAGCCTAGAGCGTACTGGGCCACTGCGGTAGGTTGATTGTTGAACAAAGTCGCACTGTTGAACCTCGAAGAAGCTTTGCTTGGCTCTTTAAACGCCGAGATCTGATACTTTCGACCCAGCGACAGCGGCGACTCCACGAATGTATGCCTGTCCAGAACAGCCCATATAGTTTCCCAGATCCAGTCGATTGCTTCAGCAGATAGGTATCGTCTGAGTGCCTCAGTTTGCGCTTGTGCCGGTGTGGATGGGTTCAGCCAGTCATCATGGCCGTTCCAGCCTGCTAGATCCATGGTAAGGGCCTTTCTCGAGCCTGCCATGCCTTCAATAGCCACGTCGACCTCACTGGGCTCGTACCAGGAGATAGTCCCCGGGTTGGCGCCAAGTTCGAGTAGGTAATATACCAGCTTGTTTGACCGAGCCAAGACGGCGGCCATCAGCGGCGTCATTCCGTGTCTATCTTTCAAATTAACGTCAAACTGTGGCGATGTGTCGTAAATCACCTCAGCCGCCCCAAAAAGGGATGCCAGGGTAAAAAACGACGCTGCTGTCTCTTGCGTCATGTCATTCAATGCTTTTCTTAGTCGAGCCTTTGAGGTTCTTAGTCTGGACTCGTCCATGCCACTAACACAGCATAGGAGGTGTGTTATCGCGTTGTTGGGGAACTTTATCTCTAGGCCAGTAAGGCTACGCAAGAAGAGCTGCAAGCACTTGTCTTCTTCCCTCATTGATCTATTTGTCGCGAGTAGTGGTGACCGTTGGGCGGTATAGCCAGCATCGGTGCGAGAGGAGAGGAGCTTGCGATAAAATCCAGCCATCCCCGAGTCCAGATACCGAAAGGCCGTCCAGATTTGGTTTCTATCATAGTTTTGGGTGCCAAGAAGAACATCGAGGATTTCTGGGTGGTAGGAACCCAGAATCAGCGCGATTCCTCGGTGGTCACAAGGGCCATCCCCTACCAAACGCATAACATCGTACACGTCTCCTTTTCTGGCAGCGTTGGCAAGCTGGAACGGCAAACTGAATCGACTAGAAAGCCCTAGGCCCTGGTTAATTACGAGATTGACTACCTCAACGGCCATGTTTTGGGTGAGTGCCATCTCCAATGCTCGCTGCAGAAAGTCGGTGCTCTGGTTCGGGTCATTGCATTGGACGCTTTGGATTTTCCTAACCAAAAAGCACATGATAGCCTCGCACAAGGGATGTGCCGCTTCTTTCAGAGCTCCCTCATCACAGGGATTAGCCCCTCGGTCCAAAAGGAGTTGCAAGATGCCCATTTCGCCTACTCGCACGGCAATTTCGAGTGGAGTCTCACCAGAGTATCGGCGATTTATATCTGGGTTGCCTTTCTCGATGATTCCCTCCACAGAAGATTTGTTCCCGTTGCGAATGGCCGTGATTAGGGCTGGCCCAGTGTCCAGTGATCTAGAGGCAAAAGTAGAGAGAATCCAATGCAGGACTTCGTGTCGGTTTTGCTTAGTTGCAGTCGTAAGAAGATCGCAGCCGAAAGAACTTTCGGCCGTGATTGGAAGTGAGTTTGCCCTCAAAATCTCCCTCAGAACCACCAGGTCTCCTTGATCTACTGCGTAGTGCAAATGATACTTTCCCGAATAGCCTTTTCCCCAGAAATCGGATCCCGCGTAGCAACTCCACCAGATGGCAAATGTAGTCTTGGACTGGTCACAGAGCGTATGGATGGCCCCGCGAAGCTCCTCCGGCAGAAGATCGTCGTTGTTGCTACTGGCTTTGATGTGTTTAAACCAATTCCTGGCTGCATATTTGTAAAAACCTCTCTCGCCCACCTTTAGAGCGTTGAGTAGGCGCTCGGCATACATACCCAGGCTGCGCTCATTCGTGAGCTCTTCCACATAATGAGCCCAGTCCGGTAAAACAAGGAATTGGACACATTTGTGAGCAAGAGTGAGGTTCGACTCGATGAGGCTGATAGAGTGTTTCCAGGATTTGCCGATAACGACGTTGTCATCTCGCAATAAGTACTCTCTTGCAGTCTGGTGCACGAGCGATACCTTGGATTGTGCAATGCGGATGAAGAAGCCACCCAAACTCTTGACAGTGTGATTCAGGTCTGGCTCTCTCTCCATATGGCACAGTTCTTTCGTAGTTGAATCAAGGCTCAGGCAGATTCCGATCTCATCGAGGCTCAGCATCCGCGTGGCTGCCAACATTATGCTGAGCAACCTTCGCGAATTCTCGACCTCTGTCTCGTCATCGGATTCCGGGAGGGCATGTGCATAAAGCGCGTCCAGATCCTTCGGAATTCCAGCAAGCTTTTGCTCGACAGCACTAAGCGTTCGGCTCCGAAGGGAGATAATAGACTCCAAGGCGAGCGAAATCCAAAGGAACGTACCGTCCGCTTTTTCGCTGAGTATCTTTTTGACTATCCTGCCTGTTTCGGTCGTCAGGATACCATTACACTCAAGATCTTGAACCCGGCGTTCAACCACTATGCCTATGTCGTGGGCCAGAGCACGTGTCTCATCCTCTCCGCGGAGTCGGATAGTTGAGTTGGGCCCAAACTTGGCTTCAATTTCCGGCCATGGGCGGCTTGTCACCAAAACTTTCAAGGACCCGGCTGTCTTCTTGGCATCGGGCACCAAGAAAGTCGACAAAACCATCCGGATGAAGCGATTCCTCGAGTGCTCTGAGCACTCGTCCAGCGCGTCAACTATGCATATGACCTCCCGTTGAGGTACCCGGGAGCACGCCTCGCACATGATTTGCCACACCGTTTCAGGGGATTGAGTAAAGTCGTTGCCCTTAGCCGCATACTCTGCCCGACCAAATTGGCTGAGGATCGGCCGTGCGGTAAACAACTGGTGAAGCAGAGCCGAGACCGCGGATTGGGATTGGGTCCTTCTATCCTGGCCATCCTTGAAGAAAAACGAGCAGACGATGGGTGCCAAAGCTCCGTTTTCTCCAGCTTCGACAACGGATCCGAAACGATCAGCGAGGAACCGGGCGAGAACAGATTTGCCACAGCCTGGATTTCCCGTTATCCAGAGTAATGAGGGATTTTTGCTGTCTCTAAAGTTGGTGAACTTGGGATGTTGTGAAATCCAGAAGCATGTTCCATCAACGGGCGAGTCAAGTTGTGCACGGTGGTTTTCGTAGTCTCCTGCACGAAGAAAAAGCGCCTGCATACATTCTGGGCAAGGATTAGCCTATGGTCAGGAATGAGTCGGCGTGAGGATTCTGAGGTGGTGTCCAAGGCAGACTTGGGGGGAAATAAACCTTGGTCTTGTTTATCGAGGTCCACAACTTTTAGATCTGTGGAATCGAGGTCATCTACACATCGTGTTAGCAATAAATCACTACGTGGGTAGGTAGACAAAGACTTCGGGGAAAGCATGGTGCGAGTGTTGAATTTGGTCGAGAATAAAATGCATGATAATGCCAGCATAGAAAAGAACTATAGCGCGCATCCGACATAGCAAGCAAGATGAATCATTAATTACCTGTGTCCCGAATATCCCGAATCTTGCGCACGACAGCCGATAAGTCCCGACCAGTTGGGCCTTTATTCAGGTACCCAATAGTATGCCCGTCGATAGCATGAACCTCCTTGTACTCTTGCATGCCAATAGTGGCCAGTCCAGGTACGTTGAAGCGGAAGTACATCCCTTCGTCGACCATAGTACGATGGGACGAGGAGAAATCGTCGGCGGTGCGTTCAGTTTGTGTTACCAATCTGGCCATTCTCTGGGCTAGTTCCATCAAGTTCCCCCCCAGCGACTCGCCCAAACTCTCGCCGGTCCCGATGCTGATCAAGACGGTAGGACGGTTATTTCCCCACAGGTCCGCAGCCTCGACCATGACACGCTGCACGGGGTTGTTGTAAGCGAAGCCGCCGTCAACAAATTTCTTCACGCCGTGCTGATAGGCGTCAAAAAACGTGGAAGCTGCCGAGGTCGCACGTAGGGCTTGCCAGAGTTCAAAATCGTCAGAGAGCGGATCAGCAAGACTGCCGGCTTCGTAGGTACGGAGGAACACCGGCTCTGAGTTGACCTCGAGAACAGAGCACACGAAACTAGATTCCACCGGTCAGTCTTTCAATCGGTAAGAGAAAACACACAGCAGACACTCTTTCACCAGGTTGACTTACACTTTACAGTCTACGTCCGCCGGAGCATTCAAAGGCTTGAGGGGCGAGTTCTCGTCACCTGTCTTTTCGCCGATGATGGTCTTGATAGAAGACTCAAGGATACTGGAGTCGAACTTTTCGTTGGCCTGTACGAAATCGACGAGGCGTCTACCATCCCATCTTGCCCTCTTTGGTTCGAAAATGTCCTTTCCGAGCTTTAGGTAAGCCTCTTCACACTCCTTCAGGCTCATGCGAAGGCGACCTAGCATGGCTGCGATGATACTGGGATGCGTCAGCTAGGTGAGGCAAGTAGACGATTCTATTCTGGATGCTTTTGGCACCGGCCGAAATGTGGAGCAAAATGTCATTGAGAATACCACGGAGATTGACTCACCCGCCTGTGCTGGTGCCCCCAATAAGGTCGAAAACCTGCCAAGGTTGAAGGTGCTGGTTGGCCGGGACGTCTCGATTAACCTGGCGCATTATTTCCTTGAGAATGATAATGGACGACAGCCCGCGAATTCCACCGCCATCTGAATAAATCCAGTCAGTGAGCCCTCGCGTGACTAAGGTTGGAACATTTAGGCGGTTAACTGACCAAGTGAGAGCAGCCGTAGAGGGCGCTGCCCAGCAGGGATTGTCGCGGCCATATCTAGGCCTCGAAGATGGTGCGAGCCGGCGTGATAGGGCTGATAGATCTCGACGCTCTAGTCAATGTGGAGGCTGGTCTGATCCGCTGTTATGGTAAATGAAGGAGCTCAGAGAGAAAAACAAGAAACAAAGAAGAAAGAAGCCTGTCAGGCCTCCGGGGAGGCAACGGCGCCCTCAAGGCGGCCAGGAAGCGAGGGCGACCATGGCAGCTGACTTGTTGGGGCACCTCTGCTGCAATTCAGCTGTCGCCCGTCTTGGGTGTGTATGGCGGCGCCGCCTGCCGCCAAGGTCACTTGGCCGGGCTGCTATAGGACAATTAGTTGTTGGGTTTGAACGCTGGCATGAGACCTACAGCGGCTCTAACCTATTAAGCACAGAGCCTTATCGCGCCATGTTTATTGAGGCGTTTTGTCTCTCTCTCGACGAATCGGGTTCCATAAACTTGCATATTATTTATCACATAATTGAAGTTTGAGGAGGTGACCAGAGGCTGACACCGATAGGGGAGTGGTTGGTTGTCTCTTAGGCCCGTCTACCGAAATTCTCAGCTGGGGTACAACGCTCATTCTTGAGCAATGTTGTTGATTTATACTCGCTCCCCCATGTTCTTGAGCTGTTCCTTGTCTAACTTCTAACGTAAAATAGAATGGCGGAACGATGACCACCATTCTAAAGTACCATGCCGAGAAATCTCCATCCAGAAAAGCTCCTCTCGATCAGTTGGAGGGAAAGTGAGAACATCTGCCACATACAAAAACGACCTCGTAGTCCTTCGACTGCCGATGTATAGTTCCGTAATTTGGTCCAATCCGACCTTTTGGAACAGCTTATCGTAACGGAACTGTCCCAAACATTCTCTGTGGCCATTTCCGTAGTCTAGAAGCATCCCCAGGATTGGCTTGTGGGCAAGTGAAACATCTCTGCAAAGAGCCACTTCCAGGACGCCTTCCATGTTACAAGATGAGACGAACCAAGGTTCACTAGACGCGGTCCAAAAGTAGGGAGCGTTCGGTACGAGGGACGGTGGGAAAGGTCGCTGGACCGGCGACTGATTTTCCAGGTCAAATGCCAGGTATCTGATCGACTTCCCTCGAACAGAGCCCGGCGCATTGAAATACATTTGTGACCCATCAGTTACAGGTGCAAGAACTTTGTCAAGCGGCCCACATGACTCTGGTGGATCGCTTGTTTCAAACAACGCATTCCTTCCCTTGTTAGTGATGAACTATGGTTCTTGAGTTAGATCGGTTCGAGTACAAAATTGAGAGGGAGGTGGGTTCTTACCACAAAGCAAACCGAGGGTCGGTCTATGGGGTCCAACGCGTATCGTCGACCTATTTCTGTCACGAATTCTTCATCATCGAGTGGCATATGGGCAAAGAAATCCCCTGGAAGTATGCATCCATCTCCTCATAGAAACTAGTATCATCGTCGCACCCATACCCATGGATCATGCCGTTGGCGAATCCACGAGTCACTACTGTGTACCCAGTTGTGCCCTTAACATTGCAGCTGAAGGAGTTTATATGAAGTTGTTCGGCGTATTCATTGATGTGAGTAAGTGTCCTGAGGTCGATGATTTCGGTTGGGTGTTCGGGGCCAACATAGCTGCCGGTCATGTTGGACGCCGTCTCGTCAGAAACAAAGATGTCTCTAAGTTTAGTGCCCTTGCGACCTATTAACTAGGACCTGGATATTTGAACATGCCGCCCACGTCTGTTTTGACAGTGATTTTGGCAATGCCATGTGGAGCAGAGATAGATCTTCATCATGATCTTACTATCGGAGCAGGTCCTGACAATGCAGCATCTGAAGAACAGAGTCTCACACTCCGGATCCCACGATAGTCTTCGGCAATCCAGATCTTATGGACGACTCGGTCTCCCTTATTGGCTAGCACATCGTGCTTGTCCTCGCGCGTTTCTGATGTCGAATTGGCAAGACTATCGACATAACGCACGCCATCCACCATATTGTAATGCGCGTATACATTGCTGAGAGGTCCATCGAGGTTTCAAAGGTATTAGCTCACGCCTTCTAAAAGTAGCAATAGCCGAGCTCGTAAGCGCCCGTGGGCGAGATAGCCCGGATGTTGCGCGCGCTTAATCCCTGTGTTGAGCTGGGCGCTTAACCTTCCGGACAATCGGGTCCCAAGTGTCGCGCATCATTCAGCGTTTCTACGAATCGTTGATCCTGTTTAAGTTTTGGTGGTAGATTCAATCACTTTACCACATTTCAGCAAATTTAGGGGACTTTACGTCGTACTATCGATGCGTGCCATTTGTAGTCGGGGTTGCATGCATGCGGCCTTGAAACACCAATACCCACTTGATTGTCGACCAACATGTTTCATCACGGCGGCAACTACGGATTTACCCTATGTGCATCCATGAGCCTCTTAAGGTCCCGTTTCATCTACGTTTTGTCTATAAATTAGACGTCCAGCCCTGTGCTTCGTACGCTGCACATTCTTTCTCAATATTACACTACACTTTCCTGCACCTAATCACAATTTCTACCTACAATTGCTTTTAGTATCCCTATCATTATTACCTATCTTATCAAGGTATCTTTACCAGTCTATCAATTCACCATGAGCATTGTTCCATCTACAGGACTTGTCCGAAAGCTCTACGAAGATGCTGTCCAGGACATCGAATATAAGTCTGCTAGTTTTTGGTACGGTTGGCTACAGCGAGCCTTCAATGACCAAGATGTTTACCACGTGTTTGAATTCTCTTCAGACGATGGCCTTAGAAGGGTTGATGTGGTCATTCAGAGATACGACGAGAATAACGATACTCTCTCGGCACTGCTCTGGGTCGAGTTTGAACATCCTTCTGATACCGTCAGGACAGTCGAAGCCCAGGCACTTGATGCAGCTCGGAGGTGTATTATGCGGGATGGCCTAGAGTTTGTGTATGTTATGACCACGCTTGGGGTTTCATTCCGCGCCTGGACTGTTACGTATGAAGATCAAGTGCTTGAGCCCTTTCACGGAGGTCCTGCCGATGCAACTCGATCGCAGTATATTAATGCAGGCTCGTACGAGGCTCACGTCCTCGAAAGATTTGTGGCCAGGGTCAAGGAGCATCATCCGCTGCGGGTTGCACCGGTCGTTCCAAGCCGGTCCTTACCTCAGAGTGGATAGCGATAACGCAGTTATAAGCATGGACAAGCTGGATACGGTCAAGCTGAGTATGGATAACCTATATATATTGGTTTTAGTTTATATCTTTCTTGTACCCCTATATAT